>CM042431.1:192500-215000 GCA_023631565.1 Gymnocephalus cernua
CAATATGATTTACAATATTGAAGGGGAATGCTCATTTTTGTATCATTATTCTTATTTTCATTGAAAATTATTATAGGGTGATATTTGCAAGGATCTGAACCAAACAAAGTTTTTTTTTAGTCTCTAGGATATGATTTGTAGGCTGGGACGTCTCTGCACCAACACAACACTTCATTCAGAATTGTTTGACACCCTGGGGTAGTTCCCCCGCTGTAATCCAACCTCGAACCCATGATCTTTTTTTAAGCAGCAATGTCAGGACAAATTTAACAGTTTCAGCTGTACTTCAGGAAAGATCTTTTTCATGCTGTGGAGCATAAGAAGAATGCAGCCTCTCTTGGCCACTAGCAAGGTTTTAGAATTTATCTCTGTTCCTTGGCAATTCTGTGGGTTAGGTTTCTGTCGCTGGAACTTTATACTTTGTAAAAGAACACTGTTTATGCTAAATTCGTACTATGGAAATTGAGTGGGCATCTTCCAAAGATGGAAAAAGATACCTACTTGATCTGGCTAACTCAGACTGCTGACGTCTTATAGCTTAGGCTGAACTGGTTACATACAATTTTGTCACTTACTTCTTGCAGTGTACTTGCAACTCACAGCTGAAAAGGAGAGAAATAATGATTACAGAAACCAATAACTTTCTAAAGACATATTGCATGTATGAAGTATTATATTAAGGTAGAATTTAAAAGGTCTGAATCTATTCTTCAAGGAAGTGTTATGGATTCCAGAAATGTTTCGAGGAGAAAGAAGAAATTCTTGGGAGTTATTCTAATGTGAAACTGTATGTCTGGGAGAAAAGAAAATCTAAGCGCATGAGTGTGTGTGCACCTAATTGAGTGTGTGTGTGTGTGTGTGTGTGTGTGTGTGTGTGTGTGTGTGTGTGTGTGTGTGTGTGTGTGTGTGTGTGTGAGTGAGTGTGCGTGCGTGCATGCGTGTATGTGCGTGTGTGTGTGAGGGGGCACGTCCTTCACAAGCACAGCTGCTCCCTCATTCACACTCCCACCTCCATCTCTCGCAGCCTTCCCTCTCTCCTCCGCTGTAGCCTGTCACAAATTGAAAGTGGAGACCTTCCAGAAACTATCCCTGATAATCACACATAAATTAATTAGAAAATGTTTCTTGACATTCTCTACGCACAGACGGGGAGAGGAAAAAAGACTGAGGCAAAGCCACAAAATTAATTGTACGGTATGTGACTCCGATAATTAATTCAATCATTAATTCATGTCTGCTTTAACAACTCCTTCTGGCTCCCGCGGAAAAAAGGACATTTCAATCAGGCCGGTATCGGCAGCGCGGGCCGTGGAAAGGAGACATGGAAAAGTTAAAGAGTGATAGGCTTGCTCGACACACTCAGGGTCATTTAGAGGTTCATCAATTAAAACAGACAAGAGCAAGAAGAGAGCAGTGGATGAAGCGAACATGAGACGGGCTGTAAAACACAGACATTCTTTGTTACTCCGTGGCCAGTGTCCATATCTAGAAAGAGTACACAAATACTGCTCACTAAAGCATCTTCCTGTAACATGTCTGTTTAATGGGAACAACTGAAAGGAAACAAAAAGAATGTTTTGACAGGAATCAGATTTTATGATTTTCTTTCATTTCTATTCGTCCTACACATATCTGGATTTATATATTCCCTGCTGCTGAATTCTATAAAGAAGGCTAAAGAGTGCCATGCTGTTTTTTTGTAATGCTGACAAGTTAAATTTAGAATAAAAGTTTTAGGATAGACAAAGTGGAAAACACCCATATGAAGTATTATAGAGCACGCTGTTAACAGTGGATTTAATAGTCAAAATTACATTGGCACAGTGGCAAATATAGCACGTACTTCAGACGTTTTTTCTACTTCTACTTTTTTACTGTAGACACACAAACTCCCTTACGGCTTGGGAAAACAAGAGATTGTTGTCTAATAAAGGAAGGAAACTGGTGAGTAAGAGATACAGTAGAGGAAGCAGAGAGAAAGAGACAGAGCATGATAAGGAAGAGATATGAAGGTGGGGAAAATGAGCAGTAAGTGGGAGACAGTGTGCTTATGTGCTAGTTATATCTTGTTTATGTTATTTCCTTATTAAAGACAGAAAATGAAAGCAATCATGAGATTGTGTTGGTCCTAACTGCTACAATGGATCAATTTGGGGTCAGGTCTTGAATTGTATCATTTAGATTTAAAGGATTATCATTACATTAGTGTTTGGTTAGTTAAGTGTGTAGCTAAAGTTGAAGCAAAAGTAGGCAATGTTGAACGCCACAGCCTAAATTATAGCACAAAGTGGGTTTTAATACCTTTAAAATGTTGTAGATGAGTTCAGTAAAATGGACACATGCATGCATAGGTTTAGGCCAAAAAGACAAAAAGAGGAAAGATTGAAGTCTTTCACAGAGGTGTGGTACAGTACAGGCTCACCTGAAGACCAGCAGAAAAATATGCAAATCCGTCGGTAACAAGACTGAAAAGGTGGGCTTGATTAAAAATAATAAGCTGTAAAAGGTTGTCCCTTTAACAGCGATGTCAGCTACTGGACCTCATCACAGTTTAAAATGCCCATATTATGAAAAAATCTCTTTTTCTGGGCTTTGGGGTGTTATTTTGTGTCTCTGGTGCTTCCACACACATACAAACTTGGTAAAAAAAATCTACACATGTTGTTCTGAGTGAGATACGGTTTCTGAATGTGTCCTGCCTTCAATCTCCAGGTGAGCTGGTCAAAATCTGCACTGCTTTCTACGTCAGTAGCTGAGATGACGGGCTAACCACAACCGTTAGCATGCTAGCGCTAGCATTAGCATGCTAGCTCGTTCTCAATGGCAAAGCACTGCTACAACACACACAAGTTCACGATAATCTCCAAAAGAAGTACTTCCATGTGCGCCCTCCTTTAGAAGAAGTCTCCCGGCTAATCCTGCCTTGTAACTGACCAAAGTTGGAGAAACAACCTTTCTTTTACTGTCTATGGAGCTAACTGACATGATCTACCATCTGAGCTACTGAGCATGTGCGAGTGGAATCAAAGATAGTACAGAAGAAAAGATGATTCACTCTGTAGCTAAAACAGAGACCTGAACACAAGGTGAAAAGAGGAGCTGCAGCAGTGAGAGAGAGATGTGCTGTACAACAAAAATATATTAAACCATGTAAACATATTCTGGTACAACCTTAAAATACAATTATGAACCTGAAAATGAGCAGAATATGGGATCTTTAACAGAACTTTATCTAAACCAGCTGGCAACCATTGGCCTCCAGACAAACTAATATGTATAATAATATGTACAGCTGCTGACAGAAATCAGTTCATTATCTTAAAATATAAAGAAATGTATCCACTACGAACTATCAGTAGGAAGTGACTGATTTACCAATTTAGGAATGCATACAAAATTAAGGCATCATGTCATTTCAAGCTCTGCATAATTGTCCTATTAAATTACTATGTACAGTACTTAAACACACAGTATCTGACAGGTTTAGTACTTTAAAGAGATATATTCTTAAAAGACATTTCTAACATCCCTAATATCACACATTTAAAAATAACCCTATGATACGTGTCAGTCAACAGTATTGTATTCATACCTCAGTTTTAGCAGTCACTAATCAGTCTACAGTCTTGCAGTTTTAAGCCATCGTATGATATAGTGAAATGTTCTATTGCAGTCACTTAACAGGAAGTTTGTTATATGTCTCTCTTATATCAGCCACAGTATCAGTACAATACAGACACTGATCGTCCTATCCTGAGGCTTCGTAGATAATGAGGAGAGCAGGCAGAATAATCATACAACACCCAAATCAGGATTGCTACCCCCAGCATGGGTAGCGTGGCCCAGCGCCAACAGGAGAACACACACCGCTGCAGAGCTATCAGACATCACCGCCAGCTTAGGAACACTTTGCGTTAGTGAGTCCAGCTTTCTCTGGTTCAGATTTTACTCACAAAATACCACAGTTACAATAAAAGTAATAAAAAGGTATTTTTCATTTTCAAATAGGCGTATTCTATTATTGGCCAGTAGCCCGCTGCGGAACACATGCCTGATTGAAAGTCTTGAAGTCCTATAGCCCCGCCCTCGCAGCTGCACACACACGTCCTGGTTTTCCTTTTCCTCAACCTTTATTGTGCAGTCTCAGTTTGATTCACAGTTCATTCGTTTCTAAAGCTGTCCAAACTGACAAGTCCATTGGGTACCCTGCAATACACTCGCCGAGTGTGAAGTCGGTCAGATGAACGGTTTTAAAAGTATTTAAAAGACGACACACACACACACACACAGAGACGGAGGTTCCTCGCTTATATAGATAGATATGAACGCTGCTCACTGCAGTTTCAAATTTTACTCCAAGTTCCAATTGTATCCAGACCCAACACCAGAAGTTATATTTTTACACTACAATATTGCAGCAGTGCGTTGTTACCATTATGGTAAAGGGGAATGGATGTAGGCAATGGAGCAGAGTGACAAGTTAAACACAGATGTGCTTAAGTGTATTTTTGTGTGAGAGGAAAGTTAAGTTGTGGTGCGGTGGTTGCAGGAGAAGCCAGGGATCTGATAGGCTGATCAGCGTGCCAATGTCCAGTCCCGCCACCAGCGCCAGGCCTGCCATGGGCTCACAAGTTGGGTGTATGGGAGCTGCTTGGCTGATAGCAGCTGGACAGCACGGAGAAATGTTCCTTTAGATTAGGGCCTCGTGCCTATCAATCATCAGGCATGGAGGAGGGGAGTGACACATCACAGACAGGCTGGAGAGAGGAGATGGTAGAGGAAGGGAGAGTGTGTGTGACAGAGTGTGTGTCTGTCAGAATATGGTGTAAACCGAGAGTGGGTGATGCAGGCAGAGGGCGATGCTGGCTTTGAATGCTCCTCATGAGCTTCTGCTCCCAAGTACATGAGTAACTTTTTACTGCACACGCTCTCTTGCACTAGGGCTGCACCATATGAGGAAAATATCTAACTGCAATTATTTTAACTAATATTGTGATATGATTCATGATACTGGAGGAAATGATCATTATTGTATCATTGTTCTCATTTTCATGGAAAAATATTAAAATGAAAAAAAATGTAAATGATTATTGCGATTATGTGTTTATTTGCGAGGATCTGTACCAAACTATTTGTTTTTCTGTAGTCTGTAGGATACGACCTGTAGGCCGGGACGTCTCTGCAGCGCCACAATACTTCATTCACAACGGTTTGACATTGTTTGCCTTTAACAAATATTGTGCCCCCACTGCAATTTCGATATTGCACTAGTCCATATTTCAATAACATTGCGATAAATTGTGCAGCCCTATCTTGCACACATGTTGTTTTTAGGTTGCTCTCATTATATATGAGCTAGTTTGTGCTGCAGTAAAAGAGAATTATTACCAAAACTGATGAATTGTTTTCACAAGACAAAATCCTGGAAAAAGATCCATGACCACAATGGTCACGCTCTTTTTGCATGGGTTACCTCACTAAATTGGCCCTCCGGCTAGTTAGCTAACTAATAAAGCAATAAACTACCAGTTTTAATTATACATTAAGTGAGCAACACAACTTCTGCAGGGTGAACTTGCAAACAACTACTTATTCATAGTTCTAAGAACCCCCCTTTTTTATTGTGTCTGCACGGCAAGAACTACAAACAATCGTAGTTCTTAGAAAGACGTTTTAAGGGTCCTTTTTTAAACTCCTTCTTCAGAGTAGTTACTCTCCCAGAACAAGAGGAACTTTGTACAGTGATTGGTTGATTACATCAGCTAATGCAGCACTGCCAAACAACCACCATTCTTTACCACTAGCTAACTAGCCAGCCACTTAAAGAGTAGTCTATACTGACAATGTTTCATTTCGGGGAATGGTCCCACCTGAAATTCCTCCGGATGTCCCTCATTTTCGGCCGGATGTCCGTCCCCTTCCTCTGTCTCTGTGATGGCGTTCTAACCTGCGGCTGATTTGTGAGGACTCTGGTTAACTGCTCCTCAGATCTCTGCAGGGTAAATCCAGACAGCTAGCTAGACTATCTGTCAAATCTGAGTTTTCTGTTGCACGACTAAAACTACTTTTGAATGTACACGTTCCACCAAAACAAGTTCCTTCCTGAGACTATTTAGCAGAGGCACCGTAGTTCCGTCCGGAGCTTAGCGCCGCCTAAGATGATTGTGATTGGGTTAAAGAAATGGCAATAAACTAGAGCACATTTTCCTCCCATCCAGGAATGCTACTTAAAGACTAACATTTAACAACTTAATGCTTCAGACACTTTAGATTATTCTACTTACAATAGCAACTGGACTTTGTCCAATTCATCTGTTTGGGCTTTTATTATTACCACATTAATTACAGTTAACCACATTTATTCAACATTCCAGGTGTAAACCAGTTGACTTAACTTCTGCACTGAATCCTTGTGCACACTGGACCTAAACCATGGCCGCCAGTGTAATTTACTGAGAGAATTGTGATTGATGTGATTGGGTGTTAACAAAAAGTAGTCATTGTGTATGCATAGTTACAGATCCATTAAGTCTAACAGACATTCCTGACCCACATACAAAAGTTCTCTTTGGCTGTGTGCTCATGGGACGAAAAGAAGTTCATTTTAAACTGCAGACTGTACTCTGACGTATCTTAGCCTCACTGACAAGACAAGCCCTCTGGACACATGACAACCAATCATCATCCCAAAGCATTTTGATTGACAGGTGGAATTGACAAGGTGCTTGCAGGGACACCCTCTTCCAGAGAGACACGGCAGTCTGCTGGCTGGAGATATGGAGGAAGGTTAGAGAGAAGAGCGCGAGGTACAGCAAGTCTAAGTGTGTGAGAGATGGGTGGATGTGGGTCAGTCCTGCTATAATATAGTATAGTATTGTAAGTGTACAGCTAAAATTGAGGGGTTAGATGTGGCCAAAATTAAGTAGGGCTGCCAATCAATTATAACTTTCGCAATTAATCGCATTACTGTCCTAGTTAACCCTTAGTTAATCACACATGCTTATCTGTTCTAAATGTACGGTACTTTAAAAGGTATTTTTAAGATATTTTTCATGTTTTTCATGCTCAAGTGATATTTGAGACTCGACTACTCCGGTGGTAACTCAGTTCAAATCGACAACACATGCCAATAACTTTAGTCTTGTGGAGAGAACCATCTGGAAGGGCTTTGAAACTCAACTTGCCATTCAAAGTAGGGCTGCACAATTAATCGCAATTTTATCAAAATCGCAATATGGACTAGTGCAATATCAAAATTGCAGAGGAGCGCAATGTTTATTAAAGGCAAAATGCTTGTCAAACCGTTGTGAATGAAGTATTGTGGAGCTGCAGAGACGTCCCGGCCTACACATCGTATCCTACAGACTACAGAAAACATCTTTGTTTGGTACAGATCCTCAGAAAAATCACACTTCAATCATTTTAATTTTAATATTTTTCAATGAAAATGAGAATGATATAAAAAAAGGTCATTACCTCCAACATCGTGAACCATAATATCAGTCAAAATAATTGCAATTAGAAATGCTCCTCATATCATGCAGCCCTAACTCAAAAGACCTTTCTCTTTATCATTTTCTGCTCAAGGAGCATTGTTTCTGCTAGCCATGCAGTCCTGTTCATGGATGTATTATAAGACCCGTAACACCTGCTCCTGTTCTGCCATCTTTTCTCTCTCTTGAAATATATTTGAATGTATCGATAAGTCGCCAAGAGTGTCTGAAAAGTCAATATATCTAGCGAGAAAGTCGCCAAGTTGGCAACACTGTCTACAACTATGGAGCAAAATCACAGAACGTGCGTGGGTTAATGAAAATTGTGGTGTTAATGGCAATTTGCATTAACTTGTTATTAACACATTCAATTTGACAGCCCTAATATTAAGCATTTGTTTTTAGCTATTGGACAATCAGTGTAACCAAATTTAATTTTAATGCTGTTGGTGTCATGTTATCCTAACCTGACACCATATCCCTACAAAATAAACCCTTTCTACTCCTCCGTCCTTCATCTCATCCTCCACCAATGTTTCTTGCAACTTGGCACTTCTGTAGTTCTGTAGTTTGGGCCGTCACTCCACAACTGTCAGAAATGTGTTGGCTGTTGCAAATTAGTGGTATAAAAAACTAAGAAACCCAACTTGTAATACAGCACAATGATTGCTTAACGGAACCACTAAGACATGCTATAAATGTTCGACGACAAACTCAAACCCGTTTGGCTTTGCATACTGTAGCCCACAGAGCCAATGGGATAGCCCGACTGTGGTTTCTTCATAATATATCTTCTTCATCCTTCTATCTCTCAACCTTACCCACGTTCCATCCCCTCACCTCTAATTTCACTATCTGAATTGCACCTCTTAAAATCTCTCATCCCTCTCTCATTGATTCTTAACCCTTCACCCCTCTTTTACCCTTCATTAGTTATCTCTGCACTCCAAACTCAATATTGTACTTCTTTATTCCAAACCACTTCTCTTGGTCTTCCTCCCTCGCTCACCTTCTTCACACCTGTCCATTTATTCTTTCTCTTCTTCCCTCATGCCAGTATATTTATCTCCTTCTTAAGCCCTATGTCCTTCTGGTTTACCAGATAATACACACAGAAATTCAACAAACCGATATTTAACACTGTATGTGTCAGGGAAACAAACTTTATCAAAATGTGAGTAGAAATCAAATTTCATTGAAATGCAACCTACTGAATTTGTTTATATATAAGCCACTTAGTTTGGTTTTGAAATAATGATGACACAGTGCAAAAGTGTATGTTTGAGCGAAGCAAAATCCACAGTAGACGCTGATTTAAACCTATTGCATTAACTGGTTGCCAAGCAATAATTGAAAAATAAAATGGATTCCTGGAATGGTAACATTTTAGAGATATTGGAGGTCCTGGATTTGTATGAATAGCTCCACAAAGAGATGAGCAAACAGTGCAGAAAACTGGAAGCTTTTACACAAACATCTTATCCTTCGGTTGCTACATTCAGCCCTCCATGACTAGATGGATCATCCTGAGAAACAAAGGTCTTATCACATGTGGACAAAGTGATGAGGTTGCACCTTGTGCTGTCCGTGATGATTTCAATGGGGGTGGGGGGAATAGTCGCCATGCACGGTATGCAAATGTGATGCCACCAACATCTCTCATTCCTCAACCCAAATAAATTAGACTCTCAGCAGTGATAGTGTGTGCATATAGTGTGTCTTCACGCTTCATTATAATTAACTACTGTATGATAACCCTACACACACACACACACACACACACACACACACACACATGCGCGCGCACACGCACACAGTAAATAATAATAACCATTATTATGCCTGCCATTACAATGCTTTGTTTGAGGTAATTTAAATAACTCTGTTGGGGAGGATAAGGAGCGAAGAGTGCCGGGCAAGCAGGAAAGCTCGCTCGGCTGGCTTCCCTGGAGTAGACAAGTTGTCCGAGGGTGTGATTGCACATCCCGGAGCTTCTTTGCCATCCATGTCACACACTAGAAGGCTGAAAAGAAGGAAGGAGCTGGGCAATTCGTTGATGGGGTGGAATTCACTGGGTTGCTCCACTGCTGCAATGACATTTTTTGACAGTGTTTTTCCTGCTGCTGGGAAGCATAAATTAATTTTGAAAATGTAAGAGGCTAAAAAAGATAACGTTAAAAGATAAATATTTAACATATAAATATGCTGAAGTCACAAAATCACAAGCTTAATTCAACAACTTGTAACTAACAAATATCACAAAAACCTAAAGAGTATGAGGACTAAAAGAATAAGGTTTAAATCATCTTTCAAGCAAAGTGCCAAATAATTCCCAAGGTCCAGTTCCTAGCTGATGGGATTTACTGATGGAAAAACAAGCAATTTGAATATGTCTGCTGGGGCTTTGGGACACTATGACGATCTTTGTCCCTATTTTCTGACATTTTATAGACCCAATAAATACTCAGAAAAACAACTGATAATTGATAAAATAAATAACCATTCGCTGCAGCGAAAGGATTGCAAAATCTTGAATAAATTCAGTTAACAGAAATTGAAAGATTACATTTATGGAACTAGGTTTTAGTATTTAACGGAAAGATTCATAACCTTGTGTTAAGAAACATTACTCTTAGTATGTCTTATCTGCTAATTGTTTCTTGATTAATTGATCACGTTTGGACATTATTAAAAGTGTCCGTAACTATTTCATTAAACTTCTAGTTGACCAAGTCTAATTCAGCAAAAAGCTATTTCTTTTTTCATTTTTTATTCATTTAAAATAATAAATTTGAGGGTTAGGGTTGGTTCCTTGAAAAATGAATAAAACCATTATTGGATCATTAAAATAGTGGTCTACTGAGTAATTGATCAATAAATAGACTAATTATGAGCACAAGCTCCAAATCACAATCACTTTTACACTGAACTCAGCATGATGGTTGATCCACGACAGGGTGTCTATATTATTTTTTACAGGAACATGAGCTCCCTAGGGTACATGTACTCTCCGGATGTTTCCGAGGTGATAATACCATCACACAATCCTCTATAATCCAAGTCAGCTGATCAGAACACCATTGAACCTTTCTTGTAGATTTGACAGGTTTTCTTCATTAAGCCTCTGACGTCTAAGGACATTTTTACAATTCTTTATAAATTCACATTTTAAGGATATCTGCATATAACCGGATCCCCATCAAAATGTTCAGAACAATCTCAACTTTCTGTATAGCGAGGCCCAAATGTGTTCCAGAGCCGTGAATAAAGAGATCATTTGGCCCTAAAGCTGAAAAGTTGATGTTCGCTTTTTGAAATTTCTCAAATCTCCTAAACTCAGTTGTTGAGTAGGAGTGTTGTCAAACATCGCTTGGACTCGCCGGTGCGTCCTTTGTCCTCAGAGGGTTAAGAAAGCTCTTTTATCTCTTAGGGAGGTAATGATACATTGTGAATTGGTTAAAAATCGATTTTAATGTGTTGAGATTTTAATCGCAATGCAACTTTTAAACAGCCCAGGGCATGATGCTAGTTAACATATAGCAGGTAGCATTAGCCTACCGTTACCTAGTTACGTTAGCACGCTTAAACACAGTTAAAATGCTGAGAGCTAAACGGTGTAAAGTGGGACTGTATTTCACTGGAAAAGATTCCAAAACTGTGACGTACAACAACCTGCAGCTAAAGACACGGAGGAGACTTTGAGACAGCGTGGACACTAAACAGTGACGGGACTTAGTGTTGCGTTTAGGTCCGGCTCCGTAAGCTTGTGTTGCGTTCAATGCCATCTAGCGTTTCTTCTTTCTGTCATTTAACAGCAAATTACTGGTGAAAGAAGTTGTTATAAGTTATGTTATTGTTATTACATTTTATATAAATCCTTTAAATGTAACCATGTATTATTTTTAGTATTTTTGTTATTTAAGATAAAATACTATTCCAGTTGCACTTTTAATATGAGGACACATCTTCTGTTTTGCACAGATTCTATAAATAAAGAAATATCTTTCAGTCATTCCATTCTGTTTAAAGAAATTGTGAGAAAATCATATTGTGAGCTTAAAATCGCCAATCGTATCGAATCGTGAGTTGGGTGTATCGTTACATCCCTAGTATCAATATTTGCTAATTCATATTCATAAATTGGCAAATGTTCCAATTCTTTTGTCCATCGCCTTGGATATAAAACACTTTAACTGTTTAGTGATGGCTACTGGCAATGGATTTATACACAGTAGAGGAAGGAGAGAATGTGTGGGGACCGCCGCCCGCCCGCCAGTCTGCCAGCCGGCCAGCCAACCAGTGAATGACAAGGGATTACTCTGACACTATTTGCATATCAAGAATTTTAAGCAGCGAGGGGGAAATATTGAACCCTCCAGCCAGCAAGGTCATTCAAAAGATAGTTTTTTTTTCTTCCTTCTCTTCATAATTTATTTTGCATATCATGCAGTGTGGACACAATGTAGATTAAAACGGTGGCTTCAGCATATCATCCCACCCCCTGATAGGAAGCAGCTCCCACCTAGACACCATGCCACCACCACACCCTCATCAAACTGACACACACACATACACACACACACAATCTTGATTGTTTTAAGACACATTGGAGAAAGGAATCTGAAAATTGCTGAAGCTTCTAATCCATTCCAACTTTATCATCTCTTTAATTTGAATGTTTTTTCTTTGATAGCCGCAGTTGGCAGAAAATGGTAGGAAAAGAGTGAAAACACAAAAAGAATGGCACTGACTATCATCTATGACTAAGATATTTACTGACATTGACATATAAACAACTCATTACACACTGAGGGGACGGTGTTAAATATTTCGATTGAAAAATGCTGTGTCCAGTAATGAATTGTATTATCTTTAGGC
This sequence comes from Gymnocephalus cernua, assembly GCA_023631565.1. Lineage (NCBI taxonomy): Eukaryota > Metazoa > Chordata > Actinopteri > Perciformes > Percidae > Gymnocephalus > Gymnocephalus cernua. The sequence continues at coordinate 204,872 of CM042431.1, forward strand.
AGAAGAGAGGATGAATTAAAATGCTCTGTTGTTGTTTTCTCTGTTTCATGTTAATATCAGTCCGTCTGAACAATAATGACTGCGACAAAGAATTATTTGAATAAATTATTTGAATAAATTAAGCGATTATTATCATAAGGTTAGAACACAAACTGTGCATGGAAAGGGAAATTAAAATTTTCATATCTAGGAATTATTGTGCTTCAAACTTTGCTTTTTGCTACTATTGAAATATAATTAGTAGATTCATATTCAATTAATTTAGACTTTATACATGAGGCTGCATTGAATTTATAAGAAAAAGATTTGAGCATACATAATATATGATATTCCCACACTGTGATAGAAAACAGCAATAAGCATAGACAGAGAGCGGATGAACAGAGGGATATATCTATGATGGATAGAGGTAACAATGGATAGAGGTATCATGAAGAGCAGGGAAAGAGAAACAGATGGAGAAAAGGTGAAGAAGTGAGCTGAGAAAGATGAGGAAAAAGAATAGATTGCAAATGTGGACAAAAGAGAGAGGCACCAGTAAGACTAAAATGTGAAAATGAATGCACTGTTTGGCTGTAACAAATAGAAGTGTCTTCTTTAAATGAACAAGCTTAGAGAAGCTCGGCAGCACACAGTCAGTCTCAGAGGCCGATCTTGGACCCGGCGCCGCGCAAAGCCCAACGCAAGCAAGTGCACCTGCACCCATCTTTGCGCCCAGGGAGGTGTGTTCAGGTGCATTCTGGGAGTATTGCTGTCTTGAGGCAGTGGGAAGTGGTCACGCCATTGAACAACAAAAACCTGGTCTAAAGTCAATAACTCAAACATTTCAAGCATCAGCGATGTCACTTTCTGAAGGAATGCTTTCTTTCCCGGAAATAGCCTGGGCCGAAATGGCTAGCCGTTAACAAATTATGCAACTATGTCATGGCACGTTTTTCGCTCAGGATCCAAGGAAGCTCCGTGTTGAGTGTGAAGTGGTTTGTACGAGCGGTTCTTGAGAAAAACTGCAAGCAGCAACACCACAGGCCCAGCAACACCACAGGTCCATCAGTACCACAGGTCCATCAACACCACAGGTCCATCAACACCACAGGTCCATCAACACCACAGGTCCATCAATACCACAGGTCCATCAACACTACAGGTCCATCAATACCACAGGTCCATCAATACCACAGGTCCATCAATACCACAGGTCCGTCAATACCACAGGTCCATCAATACTACAGGTCCATCAACACTACAGGTCCATCAATACTACAGGTCCATCAACACCACAGGTCCATCAACACCACAGGTCCATCAACACCACAGGTCCATCAATACCACAGGTCCATCAGTACCACAGGTCCATCAACACCACAGGTCCATCAATACCACAGGTCCATCAACACCACAGGTCCATCAGTACCACAGGTCCATCAACACCACAGGTCCATCAACACCACAGGTCCATCAATACCACAGGTCCATCAACACTACAGGTCCATCAATACCACAGGTCCATCAATACCACAGGTCCATCAATACCACAGGTCCATCAACACCACAGGTCCATCAATACCACAGGTCCATCAATACTACAGGTCCATCAACAATACAGGTCCATCAACACTACAGGTCCATCAACACCACAGGTCCATCAACACCAAAGGTCCATCAATACCACAGGTCCATCAACACTACAGGTCCATCAATACCACAGGTCCATCAACACTACAGGTCCATCAATACCACAGGTCCATCAATACTACAGGTCCATCAACACTACAGGTCCATCAACACTACAGGTCCATCAATACCACAGGTCCATCAACACTACAGGTCCATCAACACTACAGGTCCATCAACACTACAGGTCCATCAATACCACAGGTCCATCAACACTACAGGTCCATCAACACTACAGGTCCATCAACACTACAGGTCCATCAATACCACAGGTCCGTCAATACCACAGGTCCATCAACACTACAGGTCCATCAATACCACAGGTCCATCAACACGTATTTTGGAATTTTTATACTGTTATTTCATATTTAATAGGTTACTAGGTTACAGTATCCAAGGTAACATTACAGCAAAAAAGCTTCCATCACTGGGGGAACAAGTCAGACCGGGCTTGGATTCCTCAGGTGAGTGTGTACTGTAAATGAGACAATATTCAGAGGGATATATATATATTCTAAAGCAGAGAAGTGAACAGGCATGTTTTCAGCAGGCACTGGTGATATAATATAGACAAAAGTAGCAAATCCTTACATTGGAGCCATTGCTGTTGATCAATATTTTCTGTCAATTGACAGTGCTACACCACGTAACCACGTGGTTGTTTCAGCACTACTGTTACACATACATTAAGTGTTCAGAGAAAAGTGATGACTGACATCATAAGAGTGATGTTGGTCCCGAAAGAGAGTCCTGTTTTGAAAGTTCATTCATTAATTGATGCTAAAAACAAAAAAGTTTCAGTCAAGCATGAAACACTTCCAAATGTTTGCAAAGAAACAAACAAAAGAAATAAATCATACTATAGATCGCATGTTACACAAACAAGGTGCTATGTATAATGGTTGTAGTGACACTACTGGACCACTGGCCTTAAAGCCAAACCCAGTAAGATTAAAAGCTAGAAAACATCTGGACCCAGGAGCACAAGGGTCAAAACAGGCAACAACAGAGAGAAACGAGTGGAATGCCAACACTCCCAGAGGAGATAAAAACCCTGTTTATTTCCATACCAGAATACACACTTCTCCTCTGATCTGTTTATGGGAAATGTCTGATACATAGTGAACATGTTGTATGAACAAGAGCACATTAGCCAGTGACTCCAGTCCCACTGTGACACGCCAGAAGAACAAGAAAGAAGAAACAACAAAACGAGGAAAAGAGGGAGAGATGTATGCTGTTAGGGGGTGGAGGGGGGAGAGGAGGGAGGGCTGTTAGTGGTGATGGAGAGACCAGAGGAGGAGAAGGTGGATGGATGGAGGAAGGAGTGAGGGGGGGAATGGGGTGGAGGAGGGGGGGGGGGCTTGACGATAAGAGAAAAATTCAGACCGGTCAAAGTTTCCTTTTTGCCAATCGTACTCCTGATAAAGACAGCGCCTGCTCCGGAGCTGATAGAGGGGCTATCTCTCTCCCTTACTCTCTCTCCCCCCTCCTCCCTCCTCCTCCTCCATCCCGCTCAGCCCAGCAGTTAGTTTGTGAGGAGGAGAGGAAGGGAGAAAAAACACACACAACAAAACAGCGGCCCTATCAGTGCAACATCATGGTGCTACCATCAACCAGCCACTGCGCAGCAATTAATATCGCTCCAATTACTGTTAAAGGGACAAGGCTGGGACAGGACGATAATGAACACATCCTCTCTTCCCCACCATAGGAATTAAAATACACATGCACACACACACTCATAAACACACACACAGTCAATGATGCGCGCACACACACACAGACACACACGCACAGACATACATAAAACGTGTGCAGTTTGAAAAGGAAATAATGTGAGATAGTGCGGTAATCTTCTTGCATTGTTTAACTCATTGAAGACAACAGACAGAGAGAAATAAATAACCAAACAAACCTCGATAAGAGAGGAAATAAATAATAAAATTATGGCGATTTACTTGTTATCTCCTCTTAGGCCGCGCATGTGTGTTTTTGTTACGACTTGAATAAATTTTCCCTCGGCCTGTCACATCCACATCTCCTACAGGGGAAACAGGACAGAACAACGAACCCTGAAAGACACTCAGAAGAGGCAACACAGAAGAGCATCTCCAAGACACACACGCGAATACAGACACACAAACACAGGCATACAGGGCTGGTGAGAGCGTATTAAGAGTTGAAATGATGGCATGTTGGCTGCAGTAGCTCAGTAGCCCTAGAAATATGGCCATTTTGACTATTCTGCAGCACACCATATACAGTACATTTAATGTAGTAACATGGAAAGTACGGGTGTGGTGGATGGGGGCGGAGCACATTCAACTTTAATGACAAAGACTGAGGTTTTATTTTTTTAGCGCAATGATGTTCTATTAATTTTATAATTTATAATTGTATTAATCCAATTACAATGTTTACACTCTTTTGTTAGAGCGCACTACACACAGGCCTGACATACACACACATGCTCAGTACCTCTACATGCACTAATGGAGAGAGAGGGGGCTGCGATAGCTGGACAGGTTCCTCCGGTTCCCAACCCAACTCCCTACGGACTGAGCTACTGCCACCCCAAGTGTTCCGTTTTCTTAACCTTAAACATTAACCGTAGTATTCATGTCCAGATTATTTTTGGGCTTTTTGGCCTTTAATTGGTAGGACAGCTGAAGACAGGAAAGGGGGAGAGAGCAGGGGGATAACATGCAGCAAAGGACTGCGGGCCGAAATCACGCCCAGGCCACTGCGGTAGGGACTGAACCTCAGTACACGGGGTGCACGCACAACCAGGTAGAGCTGGGATTCAAATGCTGTCATTACATGTCAAAACATGTGATCAATGTTCTGACTGCTGGCAGGGTTGGACCCTCTATATTGACAATACAGTATAATCATTTTCCGTACCATACCAGAAATGTACACTTCCAAACTAAATTAAGTAAACTGATCACTCATTAAATATGTATATCCTGTGTGTGATATAGTGGGCTCTACATTTGTTCGCTAAAGGTTCATAAAAGTTGAGTTGTGAAGAGAATGCAGTATGTAAGATTTGATTTTCTCCTGTTTTAGATATATTAAGCTACTTTAAATAAAAAGGGATTTGAATAAGCTTTGGGTTAGAGAGTTGAATGAAAAATGGAAACCAAGTCGAGTGCAGTCTGTTAACACTACAGTTAAGAACCAAAGTTAGCAACTGCTTTTCTGTCTCCTGCCATAGCAGGAACTGCACGGTACATGTTACTAATAACATTGAGAATGCAGGGTTTCCCAAGGAAATTGGTTATTACCTTACAAACAGAGCACAGTCTGTTTTGCATAAATAATGACTGAAATCAGACAAATAAATTGACCAGCTGGTCAATAAAAACTTGAAACTCACTTCAATCCAACTGGATAACACACGTCCAATAGCTGGTATTTGTTAAAAAGGTGCCTGCTTCTGCCTGCTCCTTCTCCAACGTTTCCCTTTTTGGTTTGTTGATAAAATCAGATTGATTTGTCTATGTTTGTGTATTTCTTTATTTTTTTTTTTTCTTTTGCAACATACTATTTTTTTGTTGAAAATGTGTTTATTGCAGATCAACATTGGGTACAGACTGCACTTGTTCAGACAAGAAACATTATTTTTTCCATTTTCTTATTCATACAATAACATCAATAAAGCAGCAACCAAGAACATATAATCGTAATTATTTGGCGGATTCTGAATACATTATGATGAGGCAAGGTAGCAAATATCAAGACTTATGTTAAGAGACCAAAGACCAAACCGGGAGTCAAGAGAGAGAAGAAAAATTCCCTTTGAAACCACCACGATTACAATATCAATACATGTCAACCCTCTTCCCTCAGCCCCGGTCCCCATGTCCTATCAAGCACACTCTTCCTCCCTGCATTCATCAATCTAAGCTTCTCCAGATGGAGGACTTCGCCCAGCTCTCTTAGCCACATCTCAAATGAAGGCACAGCATTGGACTTCCATAATCGCAATAGAAGTTTTTTAGCCAGTACAGTACCTAGATACACTGACCGTTTGTCATTTGTAGACCCCAGAATGGCCACAAGGGGCTTGGGTGCCCACTGCTTGTTAAAGGCTTTTGAGGAGAAATCAAACACGGAGGACCAGAATGAGTGGAGGTTAGGGCACGTCCAAAACTGGTGTGTGAGGGTGTGCCCTCTTGATTCTTACACCTATTACACAATGCTGATACACTGGGATACATCTTGCTTACTTTTACATTTGAGTAATGCAACCTGTGTATTCCTTTAAATTGTATAAGATTATGTCTCACTTTCACTGAGCAACTATGAATGTTCACAAGACAGAATTCCTCAGTGGGGGACACCCCCAACTCTGTCTCCCACTCAGTGCTTGACCTGTCTGTTCTGCTTGGTTCTGGTATAAGGTATAGCCACTGCTCTTTTGCTTCCTGGCCGAACATTAGTTAGTCTTGAGTGCATGATACAGCGGTGTGTCTGCAAATGTAGACAAGCAAGACTTTATAAAATGCCGGATTTGCAGATATTAGAAAAGGTGAAGCACATGAAGTGCCCTCCCTGATATTACAACATACTGTTGATTGTTCGAGATAAATCAAATCAAATATAGCACATTTCTTGACTGATCCAATTTGACTACAGGCCTTAGTGAGAACCCTCTACCTTGGACATGTCCTTTTAGTGCATAGTGCAGGTAGTTGTAAATAATTACTTTGAGTTTTAAAGCAAATAACCCTTTCAATATGAATGCTCACCAATCCATTAAGTTTGGTTTGACACAGAATGTGAACACCTCATGATTTCATCATCCATGCTACATGTGCATGTACAAAGAACTAAACCTTTTCACACTGTGAGTAAAAGCCAACATTTGAATGAATTCAGACCGAAAATCCCGGTTGACTTTTGTTTTGCGTCCGTACGTTGGTTTTGGTTAGTTCCAAACACCTTATGACATGATTACTGGCTGCCCAGAACCCTTGTGAGTGTACTGACCTGGACCGCTCCACTGTAACGCCCCCTCCTCTTCCTCCCCTTCCTCTTCCTCCTCCCCGCCACTGTGTGTGGGACCTTGCTCCTCCCCGTCCTCGTCTTCTTCGTCAGGGCCTCCTCGAGAGTCCTGTGTCCTGGGCTCTGGATACACAACACAAACAGTCACATTTTAAAACATGCTTACACATACCATCAACTACTGGCTACTGTGTGTGTGTGTGTGTGTGTGTGTGTGTGTGTGTGTGTGTGTGTGTGTGTGTGTGTGTGTGTGTGTGTGTGTGTGTGTGTGTGTGTGTGTCTGGGCAGTGGCTGTTCCTGTCTGTTGATCAAAGGCAGCAGTGAAATGCCTCCCTGAGCTATGTAACACAGCCCCTCGCCATGCAGAGCTGGACCTCTTTGATTCTCATTTCAACTCTGGAGAATCAAAGACTCATCAAAAACAACGTCTTCACTCTCTACCTTTAGTTTCACCTCTTTTTCCTCTCTAACTATCCGTCTTCCACCCATTTTTCATTCTTTCTTCATCGATGCCCACCATCCATTTCTCTTCACTGTAAGCGGGTCTTCGTCTTTCTCTTCTCCTCTATCTTTCCATCTCCTCCCCCTGCGTCCTGTCACACCTTCAGCAGAGACTGAGGCTGCCTGTGTTCCTCTAATCAGCATTGATATCCCTGCCATTGATCAAGCTGATTACAGAGCCTCCCACTCGCTGATCAAAGAGATGTGTGTGTGTGTGTGTGTGTGTGTGTGTGTGTGTGTGTGTGTGTGTGTGTGTGTGTGTGTGTGTGTGTGTGTGTGTGTGTGTGTGTGTGTGTGTGTGCAGTTGCTGTATATGATGCGTTTATCCACCATGCACATATGTGAACCCTGAACTTTGCCTGTGCAACTGGTATCAGCTGCTTCATCAGACTGCCGGGTCACTCCCTATTAGCGGGACTCGTGATTAGTTAGATTAGATTAATAGTTACATCACAGCACCTCAGGCTATCTGAGCTGAAGATCTCGCTCTTCTTGTTCTCTGGTCTTGCATCATCATCATCAGGCCAAGGGTTAGGGTGACACAAAAGCTGAATGCATGGAAACGGATCACAAACATTTCACTATTAATGTCTAATCATTTTCACTGTAGTTGCAGCAAGATAAAGCAACCCAGATCTTTAACGCAGACATTTCAGTTGATATATGAGGGAACTATTACTAAATTAAACTAACTAAACTAAACTAACTAAAACTATCAAGCAATGTGTTTCTAACTGCATGTTTAAATCAATTAGTTCCATTACCGGCTAGAAGGCAGCCATGCAGTTAGTGTTGCGTAACGGAGTTCACCTTCCCAAACTAACTTGTTGCAGGGTATAGAAGCACCAACACTGTTGAAGAGATCAAAACGAAGAAACGCATGAAATCATACCCTACATTGCACACTATGTGTTAGGCAAATTATCCCATTTGTCCCCACATCTCATACATTTGTGCTAAACCATTCTTTGTTTTTGCTATAAGTGAGATTCAGGCAAACTTCTGGTGTATAAGAATGTATTTATGTAGCTTAAAGTCATGAAAACTACATAAAAAGCTAGCTGTACCTTTTTGTGGGTGGTCCACCTGATTAAAAACAAATGCACTATTTTCGATTAGACTCTGGCGATGGGTATGGACTACAGCGGGACAGATATTAGCTCATCACAGATACAGTATTTGTGTATATGTTGACTCATAAGTATGCAAAAAATATCTGAGATGGAAAGAATTGTCTCCATTGCAGTGTTTGTTCACCAGAGAGCACTAAAGTTCTTTTTTTACTGTATAATAAAATGTCCTGGTGTTCTGTACTAGGGTGCAGCAGTGGAATGTAGTACTTTTACTCCAGTACTGCACTTCAGTCCAAATGTTAAGGTACTTCTTCTTTTCATGCCACTTTCTACTTCTACTCCGCTACATTTCAGAGAGAAATATTGTACTTTTTACTCCACTACATTCATCTGTTAGAGCTTTAGTTACTAGTTACTTTACACATTAAGATTCCTGCACACTAAACACAAGTAGTTTATAAAATCTGATGTTTTATTCTAAAGTAAACTAGCCAACAATATAACGACCTACACTTACAGCTAACATGATTAAACCATTAATCACTTCGTTGATTTACAGAACTGTTTGGATCGTTTCCAGTTTCTAAAATGGGAGGATTTTTCTGCATCGAGTACTTTTACTTTTACTCTAAGTACATTTTCCTGATGATACTTTTACTTAAGTAACATTTTCAATAGGGCTATCTAATGCTTTTTCATCAGCATTGCAATATTAACTGGCACATTTGTCCAGATCACCGTCCTCCTCCTCCTCCTCCTAACTTCTGCCCTTCTTTTCACTTCCTCCTTCCCAGCTCTGTCCGTACTCGTCCTGTTTTGCGTGCTCTCTCTCTCCCCTTTCCTGAAATCCCACCCCGATAACAGCTCAGCTGTCTGCACAAAGGCCCTGTTTACCCTTGCATTCCCGCTCCGATAAACAGCGATTGCGCCCAATCGATACCAGCCATAAACGCCCCGCCCCCACACGCCGCAGTTATTAATGTAACAGTTGAGACTGGATCTGCATCGTCAAATAAAAACACACACACACACACACACACACACAGAGAAGCAGATGCATACATACACACACACACACACACACACACACACACACACACACATACACACACACACACCATCCATCTTCACGTCACGTCCACCATTCAACCCCATCCACATGCAAACACTCATACACGGCGACATACTGTACACACAGACCTGCACACACCTCCCCCCTGCCTAAACAGTGCCATTATTTTCAGCTATAAATCACATTGAATGGCACATTGATTTTATCCTGCAGGGGCTGAAGCGAGGGAGGGGAGCTGGAGACACAGTTATTGCGTTTAATATTATCAATATTATCTCCCATATCATCTCAGACATGGAGGCAGGTATCAGGAGGAGTCGACAGACACTTTTCTGCCAAACCCTCCTCCTTCCTCTCTCTGTGTCTCCCACCTCCCCCTCCCTATAGCGAGACAGTCTCCATCAATCTGATAAGCTGAACTTCCCCTGTCACACCTGCAGGGCAAAGTCACCCAACAATCTCGCCTTCTTCTACAACTTCTACGAACCCTCTATACATTTCTGTCTCTCTGATTGTAACGCTGCCTTCTGTCTTTTGCATCTTTTCTTTAGATATCTTTTCCCTCACACATGGGGATCAACATATCTCCACGTTGGTGAAGTTGGTGGTACAGATGATGCTTAAAAAAAGGAATTGGACAAACCCAAGGTATGGAGCCTCAAGTCTTCCACCTTCTACACACCGGCTAGAGAAGAAGCAAAGTCAGTAGCAACTGCAGTCGTCTGACGGCGGTGAATCGAGATCGCGATTTTATAACGATTTATCATGCAGGCCTAGTTGTCAGCGTAACGACCTA
>CM042431.1:220000-255000 GCA_023631565.1 Gymnocephalus cernua
CATGTAGTACAGGCATAATCGAAGTATGGCTGAATTAAAGCATTAGCTAATATTTTTTAAATTTCTTTATTTAGAAATTGAGCCTTACGAGCCAGAAATTTAATTCTTTGGTTCACTTTTATGATAACCTTTTGACCCATACTTTCTCCACTCACAGAACTATCCAAATCACAGCCCACATATTTAACACAATTTTTAGCTTCAATCTGGATACCACCAACAGAAATATTGAGCTCAGGAGTCCTACTCAACCTTATTTTTGAAGCAAATAGAATATATTCTGTTTTCCCTAAATGCAAAGACAATTTGTTCTCTATCAGCCATTCACTTATGTTCTTTAATTCATCAGTTAAATGGTTCTCAATAACTTTTTTGTCCTTATGGGAGAACACCAAGGCTGAATCATCCACATAGAGAAAAAGATTACAATTGCAAACACATTTCATATCATTTATATACAAGAGAAACAACAATGGACCCAGGACACTACCCTGTGGCACCCCACACGTTATTTCTATTGCCTCAGACAGTGGCAGTAACATAACGGCACTCTCAGTCAAGCAAGTAAGAAATATCCCTCTGCCAAAAAAAGAACAAAGAGGGGGGAACCTTAAAAAAGGTAGTTTGTTGTTTTTAAAAAGCATTCAATTAATAAATAACATACTATAAAAACATTATAAAAAAAAATCGGTAAGAAGACCTAAAGGATGATGATAAAAAGAAAGAATAAAAAATTATGTCGGCAGTCGTTTTGCACAGTTTGACTTTGTTATTGACTTTGGGACAATACAAAAATGTGAAATGTGAACATTGGGATGTTTTCCTGGTGATTTTACTGCGAGTGTGAGCACACATTACAGTAGATGCAAGTTATTTGGTCAAAACGTCCCCAATTTACCGACACACTCAGTGTGTTTACATGCACAGCAGTAACCGTTATTAGTTATCATTAGTGAATAACCGGGTTCTGCCAGTTCTTCCCCTATACATGAGTGGGAGAGAATGACAGGAGTAACTCTAGCTGCGGTACAGTAGGTGGCGCTCCTCCAACACAAAACTGGCTTTTTCTTCCGGTTGACGTATGTCAAAATTACACCGAACGGCCACTAAATTAGTAATATTTAACAACTTAATGTTTCATTAACCCACTCTTGTCACAGCGTAGGAAAGCACGGTGCTCTCGCCAGATGAGAGATTATATCTGTAATGGGGTCGGGTGGAGTTAGCTTCATGATCGCCAGCGGCTGCAGCAGGGGCTGCTCGGTCCCTCCACCTGTTTGCCGAAACACAGCGTTGACCGCCCCGGAGATGGACAATCTGTTTAGCCATCTCCCTGTGTCTGCTGCTGCCTCGGGGGCGGGAGAGAATCGCTGATTTGGGAAATGCTGTTCTGTTGTATGGTGTCATAGCAACGACTATGACTCACAGCGTTGACGGAGTATGTCCGGTTCAAAAACTCAGTTGGGCAGTTGGAGCATGTGCAGACGCTTAAACCGATCATACTCCATTAAGGTGCCTACATGCAGGAAAACCCCGGTTACTGAAGGAGTTCTGGTAACGGGGTATGAGAACTCGGATTCTAACCGGAGTAACGTGTTTACATGGCGTCTGAGAAATCGGGGTATTACCTTAACCCAAATATAATTTTTTTTTTTAAACTACATGTAAACGAGTGTCAGCAGTTTTCATCGGGACTATTTTCTGGATTAAAAGAAGTTCCAGTGCCAGTACCGGTCTGTGCACAGTGAAATGTAGAAAGTGGTACAGGTACAGCTTCTCTGTTATTGACTCTCTCTGTCAGGTGCTAATTCTGTTGATTTTTTTTATTCTTTCTTCCTCTCCTTACCTTCATTGTACATGTATGGCAGGGGGCTGGAGCTGTCCCCTTCTGCTGAGTCATCTGGGTCCGAGGCTCCTCCATCCTCTCCTGATAGGCTGAGGTTGTCCGGCGTGTTTTCCTCGTCTCCGCCGAGATCCCCAAGGGAACCTGAAAGAGGAAGAATCCGTACTCAAACCCACAGTTTTCTGCTCCCTGTTGGCTCATAGCGCTACCTGGAACATCTGAACAACTACACCTGATACGGACGCAATACTAAAACACAACAGAAAAACACTACCATGTGAATGGATGAAGACAGACTTCAAACAGTTATATTATATCATTATTAATCATTTAAGTAGCGAATATACATATTTTGATATATTTTGTTTATCTTTAAAGTGTCGACCCCTTGCTGCCATAACATTGTCATGGGATTAATAAAGGATTTTAAATCTTGAATAGAAGACCAGAGCTAAATTGCACTTTTGTTTAAATATACCAATGACATCAGGTGGTCTCAAAACAATATGCACATAAATAATAAGAGCACATGGTTATCGGTGTAATTTATAATCTAATCTAATAGATGGGATGGGCGCAATAAACATAGGCCTACAATTTCTTAAGAGCAATTACTGAACGGGACACAAATAACACATCCACAATTGTACTTGTAGAGGATATAGTGTAGTTGTGGAACTCCAGCAAAGCTATTTTATTCCCTTTAAACGTCAGATGAAGTGATTCTCTACTACAGAAGAAGCTGAACTGAGAACTGAGCTTTACTTAGCAAGCACGCTAACTAGCCAGCAAGCATGCACGCTAACTACTGTAACTAGCCAGCAAGCACGCTAACTAACTAGCCAGCAAGCACACACGCTAACTACTGTAACTAGCCAGCAAGCAGGCTAACTAACTAGCCAGCAAACACGCTAACTAACTAGCCAGCAAGCAGGCTAACTAACTAGCCAGCAAGCACGGTAACTAACTAGCCAGCAAGCACGGTAACTAACTAGCCAGCAAGCACGCTAACTACTGTAACTAGCCAGCCAGCACGCTAACTAACTAGCCAGCAAACACGCTAACTAACTAGCCAGCAAGCAGGCTAACTAACTAGCCAGCAAGCACGCTAACTAACTAGCCAGCAAGCATGGTAACTAACTAGCCAGCAAGCACGCTAACTACTGTAACTAGCCAGCCAGCACGCTAACTAACTAGCCAGCAAACACACTAACTACTGTAACTAGCCAGCCGGCAGGCTAACTAATGTAACTAGCCAGCCGGCAGGCTAACTACTGTAACAAGCCAGCCGGCCAACCAGCCGGCCACTAAGTTAGTAAAGTTTAACAACTTCATGTTTCATTCACACACTCTTGTCACAGCGTAGAAAGGCACAGTACTCTCGTCAGATGACTGACAACTTGTTAGGCTTGTTTTCTGTAACTGAAAGCACGTTGGGTGGAATATGTATTGTTTAACTACTTACACACGTATTCAAAGAGTATATCATTTACAATATACAGGCGTCAGATGAAGCCCCCGTGATTTCCGCCTGTAGCCTATACAGGGTTACTGCAGGTTTCACCAAGTCAAATTTAAGACTTTTCAAGACCTTTTTAATACCAGTATGATTAAAATGTAAGACCTACTGTATATCACAATATAAATTGAAAACCTACAAAAGAAACGCAGAGTCATATTGACTTGCAAAGTTAAACTGAATTATTCAAATTGAACTAAAGCGACATGGAGGTCGCTTACGGGAGTTGCGGAGCTGCTGTGTGGGAATGTCTGTTTTTACGTCTGTGGTACAATCCAAAAGAGACTCGTGCCAATAATACAAAAACTGATTGGCTGCCATATAAGTTGCATGTGGGTCTCATGGGTAGCCATAATACAGCGAATTATATCTGGACAAGCGAAAGAAAGAACAAGACCACGGAAACAAAACCCAAAAACTATTTTGACGCGCTGCGGGAACATTTCACTGAGCATTAGAGGTAGCGCTACATGGATGTAAGAAAAGTATTAACACTATTTATAATTTTGAATAATTCAGTCAATGTAAGACATTTTAGGGCCTACATTTTGATTTTGAAATGAAACCCTGGAGCATGGATTGGATTACAGTGGCACCAAGATCATGGATGCAGCTGTCGCCATGGTCCTTCTCCAAGTCCACGCCCTGCTACACCCTGCTACTCTTTACGGTGTCCTGCAGCATCCTGCTGCACCCTGCTACATCCAGCTATGCTCTGCTGTGCCATGCTACATCCTGTAACGCCCTGCAGTGCCCTGATATGACATGAACTACTACGACTACTTTTTCTAGTCACTGATCCATTATGTTTTTTGTGACTGTTATTGCCACTGCTCATCACAGCCCCAACCGGCTCCGTCAGACACCGCCTACCAAGAGCCTGGGTCTACCGAGGTTTCTTCCTAAAAGGGAGTTTTTCCTCGCCACTGGCACATTAAATGCTCTTGAGGGAATTACTGGAATTGTTGGATCTTTGTAAATCATAGAGTGTGGTCTAGACCTACTCTATCTGTAAAGTGTCTCAAGATAACTCTTATTTATAGATACTATAAATAAAATTGAATTGAATTGAGCATCACCAACAAATAGAGCTTCATAAAGTACAGAACTCCAGAGACAAAACGCAGAATAATATTACACTTTATCTTTATGTCTGCATGAAGTTGAACTGCCTTCCCATGGGTCTGGAGTGTAAACAGACTGGTGCAGGAGAGGTGAAAAGTAAAAAAGGAAGTGAGATTGTTAAACAAGCTACTTATGTACAGTTGAAGGGAGGAGAAAAGTACCCTAAACACAGTGATCCTTTTTTGTAACTGGACTCATTCAGAAAAAGAAAAAAAAATCAGTTTCAAGCTGAACGGTCTAATCCAGAAGATTGATAGCAAGAAGCCAAGGGGGACCTTAAAGCCAAATTACAGTATACCTAAAAATGTAGCTAAAAGAGTGATTAGTGCAGAGCTGATCTGTATCAATTACAGTTTCATAATCCCTGCTGACCATAGTAATTATACAGTACTTTTGATCTATTTTAGCCTGTTTGAAGATTACATCCAAAAAAATGGGAGTCAGTTATTATGGATTTAATGTGACTTCTTTTAAATTGCTTCCTTAATAATACTCCTTCCATAAGATGAATACAGCAGGCGACAGTATGGTACATTACGAGCTCTAAACCTTGAAATATACCGTCATATTTATTGACTCAGCCTGAAGATTAAGTTGAGTTATTATTGTTTCATGACTAGCTGATTATAAAAGGCAGTTTCTATTATGTTCATGTGCACCAGATGACATGTTTCTTTCTCCGTTCCCGAGAGGATACCACGATAGAATTATTCATTTTCAGGGTAACCATTTCTTTTAAGAGGATTAAGGAAGTGCTAGAGTGAAACACAACTGGTTAATCACTACCGTGGAAGAAAACAACTCTCATACATGATAATGATGATAATGATGATGATGGATTGGAAAGTTAAGTCAAGATGGGCACCGAGAGAAAACCAGAATTCCTTTTTTTTTTTCATTTCCCGCCTTTTCTCCCCCAATCCAGACAGGTTGTAAATTAATTTCCATTAGGTTGTGTCGAGCGAACAGAGGGATTGTTTCGGAGCTAAAGCCGTGACTGGGGGGCGTATATATTTACAATACTGGAACAAAAGGAGTCTATAATCTATACAAAGCACACAACAATACCCATGAATAAAGAAGCTTGTTAGAAAAAAGGAGAGGCAATTTTTCTAATTCTGTTAATTTCACTTCCAAAGCAATTAAAAGCAGGCAGAGATAATGCTGGGGAAACAATCGCCGGCTGACAAAGTCTTTCTGTCTTTGTAAATGAAACATCTTTAGGCTAATTTCAACTTCCACGCCTGCATGCTTCACTCTCATTTCAGATAAAATTAACACAGCTAGATTTGGACCTTCATAAAAAAATGTTTAAAAAAAAGCAGTAGAGGAGAAAGAAAGATCGATTCCTGTACACAATATTTTTTAGAATTAGGTCTATGTCGCCCGAGCTCTGCTAGATCTAATTTTCGGTATCTATAAGGACATTTTCATACAATTAATTTTCTTTTAATCATAATTGTACAAAGGGACTTCTCTGTATAAAATTCCAATTATATTTCCTGTTTAAAATGTAAGTTTGAATTATGATTTCTTTCCTCATTACGGCTCTGGTTTAATGAATCCATCGCTGCATCACTGCTTTCAGACATCAAATGGTGCGGAAAAGTTTCTCCCCTCTTTCATCCAAGGAGAAATATTCTCTCTTTCCCCTTCTCTTCCTGTCTCGGATAGTTGGCAGAAAGGATAGCGGGGGGGCCTGTGTGATAAGTGCGGCACATACGACTTCATTTGCCAGTTTAAAAAAGTTAAAGCCTTATTAATTGTTACGGCGTGATATCCACAGGAAAATTGGACTGAACTCATTCAAGAGATGGAGACGTGTATCTCTGTAGGAGGGACAGACTTCTCCAACAGCACCACTGAGCTGTCTAGGTTGTCAACTAAAGAAAGAAAGCCTCCAGCTTACATGTATTCATATTTCCAAACTTAAGGGCAAATAAAACGTGGAATGGAACGCAGGAATGCAGAAATATGAAATTCAGAAACTACTTGACATCAGTTTCTGGACAGAGAAAGACTTGTGTGTTTGATCCGTTTTCTCTACAAGGTGCACAGCGTGTTGAGTCTTTTATAGCCGGGGAACATGCAAACAGTGTGACCCAACTAATTCAGATTGGTTTCTTTTTCTCTGGACTGCTTAAGATTTAAGGAAGAGGTTTCCAGAACAAATTGCAGTGCACTGATTGAGGTCTGCCTCGATAGAAATAGATCTAATTAATCAGAAGCTTTGGATTAGGGACAATCTGATCAAATACATAGGTAAATAAGAACAGAAACGTGATCATACTCAGTTTGTGATACTACACAACACATTGTACTCTGAAAGTATTAACCCGGGTCAAATTTAACCCACTTTCAACGTGTTTGGATTTGGGTTGATAATTCCCCAAAAATAACACAAATGCAGGTAACATTAATGATTACTTACATTGAATATTGGGTGTTTTCATTCAATTTTATAGCATTTAAAAAAACATGTTTAAATGTTTTCAGAACAGCATCATGACATAAACCCATCTGGGATCCTCTGAGCTTAACTACTAGTCAAATTCATTTATAATTTCTGCTTTTTTGAACTCAAAAATTAGGTATAATGTCATTTGAATTAGGTTTATTGACCATGAATAAAACAAAGCGTTGAGAAAAAGTAACAAAAATTTCAAATATTCATAAAAAGCAATGTTTTAAGAGTGTTTTAACTTGATAATAGACTGATTGATTGATTTATGTCATTCAACTGGAGCAGAAACCGTCTATTAATGCATTAGTCGATCCACAGAGAAATAACCTCATTATTTGAATAATAATAATAATAATAATAATAATCGATTTGTTAATCTTGAACATCTTAAGTCTTGCAACCTACTGATAAACATTGAGCCATTGTGACTGTGATTGTGTACACAAGTTCACAAAATTCCCCCAATTTTAAGAGAACAAAAGACATTTATTAAGGTGTTTCAGGCAAACACAGTTTTACAGGATACAGGATTCCTCTTGAAAGAAAATATTACGAGTCAACGTTGGCTAAGGAAAAACCCAGTCCTCCATGCAGAGGAGGCCGAGACAGATGTGGTAGTACAGGGAGTACTTGAGACTGCAGCTGTCTGTCTTGGGAGGCGCGAGGAGAGGCAGAACAAAGTGCTGCGGCTGATGAAGGCGCCAAAGATACTGCTTTATTAACTCTCCGTCCACATCAAACCTGCAGCAAGCAGCTCGCTGATTAAACACAGAGACAACACACATCAAACCTGCATGCTCAACAAGCCTGATTAAACAGACGCAAGCTCTCACGCTAATAACCCCGCCGCGCAAAAAAAAACACATTAGCCCTGAAAGCAAGAAGGGAAGAGCGAGAGAAGGAGGGGGAGGCATACTTGTGTAAGAAAATCAGACTTGTGAAGAGAAGACATTAAAGGAGGATATTTAGAGGAAGAAAAAGGAGGAGAAGAAGAGGAAACTAAGGTACCTGACACAGAGTCACGCACTGGAGAGGAGACACTTATTGATCAGAGTGAAGAGAATTACCCACCACTGAGGAAATACTTTTAATCAACTTTGCACGTTAAACCAACGCTGCATGGGCTCTTATCACAGCTCCGTGGCTACCGTTCCCTACCGGCAGCCCTCATCCACACAGCCACACGCTGATAGTGATCTGTTATATTCAGCTTCAATAATAATCAGCTTTTTCCTCCTCGGCCCTTTAGGATCGGCCCATTGATTACTCCGGAGATGACAAACTGAATCAAAGCAAATTCCACAGATATGAAATCCCGGGGACTTATTGACCGCCCCACACATCTTCACATCTAATGTGATGATGATAAAAGTTTCCCAGAGTGCACTAGGGGAGGGGGGGAAATAATCAATACAGCATAATATCTAAATATTTTCCATGGCAATACTGTATCGATACACAGATGCCAAGTATGGATCTATTATTATATATATGGTGGTCAGTTTGTCTGCTTGACAATTTTGCAGAAATAAAATTAAAGTGAGATGAACAGATACATGTATCTTTTTAGATGAAACAAAGTTTACTTTTGGGGACATTACTTGAAATTAGGAAACATTTGAAGTTGGCAAAAAGGTAATAAATTGCAATATATCGCAGAATATTGCAATAGGTTAAAAATCGCAATAATATGGTATCGTGACATTAGGTATCGTGATGCTATCGTACCCCCCAGACTATAAATAAAAGTAGGACCTTACAGTCTGAGAAGGAATCCTCTTTCTGCACTGCACGTGTGTCCGACACCGAGCATATAATACTACATGAATAAAAGGTATTATTGTATAAGAGTGGAACTGAATTATATTATTATTTGAATATCAAATTTGGCAGCATTGACAGCATCAATCCAAAGCAGGTGCTCGCTTTCACACATCTCCTGAGCCATGATAAAACATTTACAAATGTTGTGTGTTTATGTGACAACAGCAACAGCGCAACAAAAAAAAAGAAAAAGAAGAAAAAGAGTGCCAATGCCCAGATAAATGTTTGCGTCACAGAGGAACATTTTAATTCCATGCCACAGCAGGTTTGCTGCCATGGCCATAAGAAATACAAAGCACCCACCCACAGTGTGAAGGACAGGCGGAAGGGAGGAATAAATACGCTGAGATAATAGCAGAACACCCGGAGAAAAACAACAACAAAAAGACAGAAAAATGTCCATCACAGCCATCAGCCAAATACATACAGTATGGCTAATGACAATGACTGATTACACTGATACTGGGGTGAACTAGTGATCGACCGATTCATCGGCCGGCCGATATATCGGGCCGATATTTGCGTTTTTTACGTGTATTTGCATCAGCCAATACGCGGCTGCTGCGTTCGCCGATTTTCCCGGCATTATTTACAGTCAGGCATCCACAAAGGCAGCTCTGTGTTGCTAGGGACGCTCCCGTTCACATGCAATCACACCATGCTCTGCCCCTCCCCTCCCCACTAGCAGAGTGCTGCTGAAACTCTGCTAAGACAACGGTGAGTTTTAAACTTTCAAAGTATCTTTTAACTGTTTGACTTAGCTGAAATATTGCCATACACTTGGCCGTTACAAACACTGGTCATAGGATTAAGTAATGACGACGTGTTTCCGTGCTATTTTTGGGAGTTTGATTCAGCGATCTGACACACACCACAGCGTCCAGACACAGACACAGACAGCTGGGCGGAGTTGCCATCGCAGTCAGAGCGCAGCCCCCCCGCTCAAGAAGAGCATAACGATGACAGATATGCTTTATACGTAGTTGAATATTAATTTGTGTTAACGTTTATCATGTACCAGACATACGTGCACGTTGTTCCGTGGTATTTTTGGGAGTATTCAGCGACCAGCTGGCTGACGTTTGGACATGTATGTGTGTGTCTCTGTGTCTCTCCGAAAGACACACACACACACTCACGCGCGTCGGACATAAGTGCACTGTGTTGTTTAGAGGTGTGGGGGGGGGGGGGGGTGGGTGTGTGTGGGTGTCTGACACGCATCACAGCAATAATATGAGAGTACTGCTTTTAAAACTTTGAGATATGTTTTATACGTGGTTGAATATTTCTACCTTTTAACGTTGATGCAGTTCAGAACAGAAACTTGAACAATTTAATGTGGGTTCTGACATCACGTTATTTTCCTCTGCTGATTTATGTTCTGTGGTTGACAAATCTGGCAGCTTCTTTTACATTTTTGTTTAGACCTACTAGTGTGTAGTCTTTGCGTATTAGGCGGCATATTATCCTTAGACATACTCATTTTATTTTATGTAGAAAATTGAGGGAGCAAAAGCAGTATCGGCTCCAAATATCGGCTCAATAAAATCGGCAGCCCGTATCGGACATCGGCTAAGGCTGATGTAAAAATATCGGTATAGGCATCGGTACTAAAAAATCCATATCGGTCGATCACTAGGGTGAACTGCTGCACTTGAACACAACATGACATCAAACTTCAAAAGCCTGAAAAAGTGCATGAACATAACACAGTACAGCGTGTTTTTGCAGGATTGATCACGCTAAACATACATATGAACATAATGTAAGAACTCTCAAAGTAATTTCCTAGACTTAATTCTTAAATTGATTTGTATTTGTGTAAGAACTTTAAAGGCCTTGAGCTGAAGACGTTTCGGACCCTGTTTTCTCCCAGTCTCCATCTCTTCTCTCATCCCTCACCATTACAAACTGTAGTCTCTCCTTTATTCTCTCACTTCCTCCTCTCTTTCTGTCATTATCTCTCCATTCCTCATCCCCTTATCCCACCACCACCACCTCTCTTTCTTCTTCTCTGTCCCCTTTCAATATCACACATGCTCTCTCTCTATCCCTTATACTCCATCACCTTCCTCCCGTCCCTATCTCTTTCTCTCCCCCCTCCCACCCTCCATCCCTTTTTCTTTTTTTCTGTCTGTGAAAAAGCGTGGTGACTGGGAGCGTCACTGTGTGCGGATAGCTGGGAGCCGTTGGCGGTTATCGGCTTCTGCAGACTCTCTCTGCCGGTCTGATCTGTCTCCTCTTCATTAAGCAAATACGCCGACGTGGAAATGAAAACATAATAGCTATTTGATTTCCAGCGAGATATTTTGCATATTGGTTCGGAGCTGATAGCGGAATTTCATCAAGTCGTTTTTTTTTTCTCTCCTCTTTTCCCCTCCCGCTCGCTGCCGCTGCCCCACCCCCTCCTCCACAACCTCCTTCTTCTTTCCCTCTATCCTCACGCTTTTAAAAACTGAATTACTGAGCTGGGCCAGCTTTCAGAGAGATTTCTTTACATTGCTGGGAAGAGGGAAAAAAGAGAGGGAGAGAGAAATCTAGTTCCCCAGGAAGACTACTTAACCGATTAAATATCCCCCCTATTCCCATTTTTTTCCTCTCTCTTTTTGATAACAAGGAAGAAAATTTGAAGAATTCACAGTGCTTTAGGTTGACTATACTAATCAGAGATAGCAGTGGGAAAATTAACTCCTTAATGAGCAGAGCTGTCTCCCTGATAAAGGTCCTGGGGAGATGGGTGGGACGCTGGCTGAACCTTGAGAGAGAGAGAGAGAGAGAGAGAGAGAGAGAGACATGGAAGAGAAGAAACAGACGGCGACAAAGCCGACCAGCAGACGTAGGGATGGAGTGTAATGACACAGAATGAGAGAGACTTGACACCATGCAAGAAGTAACAATTAGTTCCTCTCCTCTGCAAGGGGAGATATTTGCTTCTTGTGCATGAGGAGGGCAGGAAGAGAGAGAGCAGCAATACCAGCCCTGTAGCGCCACGGACACCTACATCCTGGCTGTGATGGATGGTCCAGTGGCGGGGTATCCTTCATGCCCCCCGGAGAGAAAAACTAACCCTGGAGGAGAGGATCAGCAGCCTCTTCACAGCGGGCCTATCTGATAGTCCCGGCGCCTCTCAGGAGGACTATTCACCGGCCCGAGTCTGCGGAAATAAATCTCCCTGCTGCTGCTTTTCCATGTTGGAACACCGTGTTGCTTCAGACCTGATAGCAGTCCCGCAGTGTTACAGCGAATACTGTACACACGCACAACAGTGGACTACACATACACACATTTGTCAAGGGGTTCGGAGGTGAGGAAAAAGGGTTCCTTGGGATAGAGCTGGGGGATATGGACATAATCAAATATCACAATATTTTTGACCAAATACCTCGATGCCGATATTGCGGCAATATTGTAGGCTTGATTTGGTTTACACAATGAGATTTATGATAAATAATAATCAGTAATGTGGATATGACGTCTATGTGGGTAATGCAACAGCTAAAACAGTCTGGTAAGTTCAGAACATGACATCACTTTAGCCTTTAAAACCCGGAAAACACCATTTGTGTCATATTACTATATTATGATATACATATAAAAAAGAACAAAGAGTGAGAACGAACCAATGGGGGAATCCAAATGTTCGTTGAAACTATTCAGTTTAGCACTATAAAGGATTTAGCATTAGGGATCGACCCATACTGGTTGTTCAAGGCCCATACCGATATTAAGTAGGTAATAAAACCGATAACAGATATTAAGAACCAATATGCATTTACAGTGAAAATTAAAATATTTGGAATGTTACAAACTCCAACACAAAACTTAGTTTAAATGCTTTAAGCAATAATGTAATAAAAGAGAAAACATAATCCCCAGTAACAGAGAGTGAGGTAGTGTTGTGGGGGGGGGGACATTAGGTTAGACTCAGTGGTGAGAGAAACCAAGGCAGAGGGACAGACACAGAGCTGGAGCCAAGCCAAAGTACAACACTTTATCGGTTATCAGGCAAATAAAACGCAGATACTGATCATCTGCAAACTGACAAAAAACAGCCCAATAATCATCCAGGGCCGATATTCAGTCCCTATTTAGTATTTAAAATCTTTCTAGTATGTCTTCAAGGAACTGTGTGAGCAAAAAAAAAAACATCTATCATTCATCATCAATAATCAATTAATAGAAAAGGAACACGGTACCAGCGAGGAACGGAGCACACAATGGGCCATTAACAGGAACCACATGTCTCCCATACTGCGATAACGGGTTGGAGATGCTGCATTTCAGCCGATTTCATCACCTTTGAGAGAGAGATCCTATCAGGCTCGTCTGACTAACACAACGGCACCTCTCGCCTTCTCTGAACAGCACATCTGTTCAACCTCTCATCGTTGTTTTTATACAGCTCAATGCCATTTGGGCTGCACTTTGTACACAGTTCCCATGTAACGGAGGAATGTTCTCCAAGCACTGCATGTGACAAATACTGTACACCAGTCCATCTGTGTGCATCCATGTCCCAGAAATAGTTGTTTCTAACATAGCTCTGGGGAGCTTATTCCCCGGAGTCCGTATGTTTTCTCGCCTCGCAGGTTTCCTTGGATTAGGGTTAGCTAACCCTAAATCATGGTTCCAGCTGTCACCGTGGTCCTGCTCCGCGCCCTGCCACGCCCTGCCACGCCCTGCAGTGCCCTGCAGTGCCCTGCAGTGCCCTGCTACGCATAACGTGTAGTGTGGAGACACCCATGGGCAGGTCTAGAGGGCGGGTCAGGGTTCTCTTTGTTGAAGTTGGAGGGCAAGTTAACATAAGTGTACTGCACTTTATTTTTATACAGTTCTGTGAATAATCTTTCTAGCCCTTGTCACATGACCAATTAACGTTTCCATGATGACTATCCAATTTTTAGCCTTAAGAGCCCACAGAAAATGTGTATTCTTATTGGATATACTATTTGTTGAAAATAAAAACAAGTGAAATTAATAATGAATGTGATGTGTTTTATTAAGCAAAATGTCATTGTGTTGTCCTATATTATCCAGTATTTCCTATATTTCTAAGCAGATTTTCTATGCTGTATTCTACCCGTGGAGACACCTTGTGATGTGTTGGATCAAGTCTGTTTGACAGCCGTTTCTTCTCTGGCAGCACTTCAGACGCACTCATTTCATGTTCCTCAAGGACGCCTCACTCCCACACACATCCCAGAGGAACAGCCGTCCAGTTTAAATACAGCAAAATGAGTGGTGCATTATGATAAGCAAGGGAACTGCAGTTTGTGTATGTTCCAGACTTGTATTTCTCAAAAGAAAAACTACTAGCTTTCATGTATGAAAAACTCAATCCGATCAAACTCTTCACTATTCTGACATGTTATGTGGTTGTTACGGCCACCAAGGCACCAGCGCCCGTGTTTCACATTAAGCTGCATGTTCATTGAGCTTGTCAGGCTTGGTTGGGTAGCATCATACTAACAATCGCCTAGAACAGCATCTGGAGGCCCATTTACCGCAGGATTCTTCAACCTTTTCAGCACATTTAGCTGCTAAAACTCTGATGACCCCCAGCATTTAGAAAACCTGCATTTTTGTTATTTCTTATTGAATAAGTCATATTAGAGCTGCAAAGATGAATTGATTCATCGTAAATTATTAACATTTTCCCAACTATTTTGATACTCGATCAATGGGTTTGTCATTTTTTTGAGAAAAACTGACAATTCTCTGATTTCAGCTTCTGAAAAGTGAATATTTTCTGGTTTCCTCTCTCCTCTGGGACAGTAAACTGAATATCTTTGAGTTGTGGACAAAACAAGACATTTGAGGGCGTCATCTTAGACTTTGGAAAACACTCATCGACATTTTTCACCATTTTCTGACATTTTATAGACTGAACAACGAATCAATGAATCGAGAAAATGAATTAATCGACAATGAAACACATCAATGTATACGACTCCCTGTGCATATCAGGTGACCGTCCACAATGGGTCCTGACCCCAAGATTGACAAACTCTGATTGAAGGCCTTTAAATAGAGATAATCTCAGACATGGCATGGCCTTTCCAGGACTTGCAGCCACCCTGTATATAGTACAATGTTTGTTTGATCTACAAGAGAAATCTGCCTGTCAGGACTAATCTGTGCCTGCTTCTCTTAACAGTTTATATGGCCAACAACATCTAAAATATGAATGGCTGATACCAAATATTCTCTTTGTCTATTTAATGGACGGTTCATGATAAAAAAGCAGAGGAGAAAAAGGAGTCTGAACAGGTGGTGTTTCAAAAAAAAAGAAGGGAGGAGTTTGGAGGGAGGGAGACAGAGAGCAGTTACCATGCAGCCTGAGCTGAGACTACTGAAGCCAGGCATGCAGACGAGAAAGCCAGCCGATAAGCCCGGCTGATAAAAGATAGAAAATAGCAGCAGATTTGAACTTTCCCACCGTCCTAAGATCCACAGAGGGAGGAGGGGTTGATTCAACTAGTTATTGAATCCCTTCCTATCTCAAACAACCCTCCACCCCCCCACCCCTCCTTACACCCAACAGCCAGGCAAGGCCACGCGTGAAGCAGGGATACAAGGTTGTTACATACAAATACACACACACACAGGGACAAGCACACACACACACACACACACACACACACACACACGTGAAGTCTAACCATCATCGCTCCATCCTCAAATCATATCAGAGACTGTGTTTCTTTCCATATCTCTTCTCCTCTTCGTTGACACACAGAGACTTGGCCTTGAGTAAAATGGTGAGAATTTGCACATCTTCCACACACACACACACACACACACACACATGGACACACACACTTTGGTGAAATAAGGTCATTCCCGTATCCGACATGGTTGTGGCTGTGAGATCTACTGATGGATTCATTCACAAGGTCTGTACTGCAGACGCTCTTTGGCACTAGAATAACTCTCATGCTCTGATTCTTTCACGACAGTACAGGTGTGACTTGCCCATATCACATAATGGAAAAATGAACCAATGATGACATCAAAAATACTACATACAGTGACTCATTTGCATATTTTCTGAATTTATTTCAAGTTTTTCATTCTGCCCTATGGGTTAAAAAAACTACTTAGGGTTTAATGGTTTTCATGACCATACAAATATGAAATTATATATATATATATATATATATATATATATATATATATATATATATATATATATATATATATATATATGAGAGAGAGAGAGAGAGAGAGAGAGAGAGAGAGAGAGACTGAAAATATATAGACTGAAAAGCTTTATGTTTCTGATACACGCTGTATCTAGGTAGTCTGACCTAATACCACGCGCACACTAAAACATCTGAACAGATGTTTAAAATGTGGCTTAGATATCGTCTTAAATTTGGGTTGTCGTCATATAAGTGTTGTTTTCCTGGTTTTAAAGGCTGCATTAGAGTATTTTTTTTTAATTTTCCAAACTTACCAGACTTACTAGCTATTTTTATTCTCTGCCTTTACCCACGTAGTCATTGTATCCACATTATTGGTGATTATTTTTCAAAACTCTTATTTGGTGAAAGCACCAATAGTCAAGCCTACAATATCGGTGCAATATCAACATCCACGTATTTGGTCAAAAATGTTGTGATATTTGATTTCTTTTCCACATGACCCTGCTGTAGTGTGTGTGTGTGTGTGCGTGTGCGTGTGTGTGTGTGTGTGTGTGTGTGTGTGATATAATTGAGCCTGATTGCAATCCCTTCTCCTTGATCTCAACCCTGAATAAAGACGAAAGGCAGATGAGAGATTATAATGGTATGCAGGGGGAAAGAGAGAGAAAGACTCCCTCCGTCGTGGTCCTCCCTCGCTCACCCTCCCTTGCATTGCCCCCCCCTCCACACACCCGGTCTTTGACATGAACCAGCTCTGTGTTTACATCACTGCGATGTTGTGGACGTTGAAGATAAATTTTGTTAACACTGGACAAAAACAGAAAGATTTTACACTGATTCTCCAACTCTATTTATTATTCATGAAAAATACCTCATTTGTTTTCATAAAATGGTGATCTTTACGCATTTTCTTTCTCACGTCTCTTCCCAGATTTCTTACTTTTCACCATTCACCTTCCTGGCTTCTCTCTCCACTTTCACTACCTTCTTCCTCTCATTCCCCCTGTGCCTAGTTTCACTTACTCGTCTTCCTCCTTCCTTGTTTAGCTCATTCATCCTCCTCCCGAGTGATCGCCCTCTCAAGTACCGCGGCCTACGCTTTTGCTTTTTATCCGAGTGTCACACACACACACACACACACACACACACACACACACACACACACACACACACACACACACACACACACACACACACACACACACAGATGTTTCTGCTGCTCCCCGAGACTAAACACACTGAGGGAGTGAGGAAAAACAGCTCCGGCAAAAACATGACTGAGAATGCAACAAGAACTGCCCCGGGGGGAAGTTTGTGTGCATGCGTTTGTGAAATTTGAATTGATATGTTTGCAGAGAAACTGATCAATACTATTATGTTTGTCAGTTGCATGACCTTCAATTAATATGCCATCTTCCTGCAGACAGCTGAAGTGTCTTGTTATGGTCTCAATGATGTATCAGAGGCATTTAGGAACATGAACATGTCTATATCATCTACAGCTAGGGCTGTGCAATTAATCACTTTTTTAATCGTGATTACAATTCCAAGTGTAATTGAGAAAAACTAGTTTTTGCACATCACATTTTGCAAATAAACTATTTCTTTATTGTGTTCTGAGAGAGAGAAAAAACAGTTCAAACTGGAAAAGTATGAAGGGAAATTTCACCGTTCAAGGTGTTGTCACTGTTGTTGTTTTTTAATTCAATAATTGCAACCTCTTTCCAAAAGTCAATGAGTAATCATGTCAAATAATCATTATTTCAATATTGACCAAAATAATAGTGATTATGATTTTTTTTCCATAATCGAGCTAATTACCTAATTACAGGTGACTTTGACCCAAAGCTGAACCTGCTTTTCAAGAACCCATATCGCTGTATAGAGACAGAGGTATGACACAGATCAATAACAAAGTCATTTCAAATGATGGCTGACATTCTACTATTTGACAGACTGTGCAGGCGTTCAAACTGAATATAGCCCTGCGCTTACGTGATTGGCCAATGCAGCATCCTGCTGGATGACATCGCATTGTGTTGTGAACCGCTATTGCACGTCCACATTAGCTACACTCAGAGTAACTTAAGAGTCTCTTTAAAACTAAAAGAATACAGCAGAACACATAACCACACCTGGCTTGATTTGACGTCCCGGCTGGCGTGATCCCATCGCAAGATGGTCTCTAGTAATGCAGTTTACAACTGTTTGAAATGCACACATTGCACTTGAAGTCAAGTGCCATATATGGTGGATGTATAAATAAGCATCCATCAAGCCACAACAAAATTCAATATGCTATTGTTCCACATGACAGAATCCTGGTGTTGTATCTCCGGCTGCCTACTGTACATCTGCCTCTCCCACTGCCAAGAAGAGGAAGCTTATACCAGGAAACCCTCTCTCTGCGAAATACCACGAGAGAGAGAGAGAGAGAGAGAGAGAGAGAGGAGTGGAGGGAGATTAAAAAAGCAGTAAAGTGATAAAGATAAAGAGACAGACAAGCAAAGCAAAAGAAATAAAACAAGGGAAAAGAGAGATGGAGAGATGGGGGGGTCAGTCTTGTTGTTAGAGAGAGAGAGAGCAGAAATAGAGGAGGGGGGGGGGGGCTAGGGTACGCCACTCACAACTTGGCTTTGCATCTCTTATCTCCGCGTCCTGTCACAAGGCTTAAAATAAAAAATAAAAATAAAGTGAGATGGTGGCAGCAGTGTTGGTGTGATAGCCCCGTGGAGCGTGGAGAGGGGATGTAAAGGAGATAGCTGGTTAAATATAACCCGCTGCATGGTTGGCAGCAGCAAAGAAAGGGGGTACTTTCAAGAGGCAGGGCATCACTGGAGCCCTCACTGCCCAGATAACATCCATGTTAAGAGAGAGTGTGTGTGAGCGCTTTTTTTGGCTGTGCCCGCTTGTGTGTGTGTGTGTGTGTGTGTGTGTGTGTGTGTGTGTGTGTGTGTGTGTGTGTGTGTGTGTGTGTGTGTGTGTGTGTGTGTGTGTGTGTGTGTGTGTATGTGTAAGACATATCCATAACTACTCTACCTCTACTGATCGGACATACACAAGTATGCAAGCCCAGACATACACAATTACTTTTCACAAACAGTGTCTCTCTCTCTCTCACACACACACACACACACACTCACATCTATGTATCTCTCTGCCTCGCCAAAGGAAGTATCAGAGACCCCCCCCCCTAACGCAAAAAGTCACAACGGGATTTGTGATGGGAAAAATGTGCTTTCCTCAGATGATGGTCAGATAGAGGGGGAGTACAGCCAAATGTCAAAGATGATAAATGGAAGGGTGCAGAGACAAGATCACGCACAAACAAACACAACAGAGGCAGGCACAGAGAGAAATACTCTTCCTCACTTGTACTCAGCACACATGCAAATAGACGCACGCAGACACGCCAGGGATGCAACTGTCACTCATGTTTCAACAATCTATCAACGCTGACATCCAGGTTTCAGATCATCTGTAATCAAGAGCACACTTTTCAAAATAAACTTTTCTTGACAATCTAAAATATTTTTTCGCCCAATCCACAAAGGTCCAATTCATTCATTATCAATGCATCTGCGTGTCTCTTTTCTGATCAATGATTCATCATTTAGGAGCCATAACAAATACTAGCCCAAGGTGACGTTCTTAAAGGGTTTTGGGTTTTGTCTGAATTTTAAGATCGATAATTCACAAAGATATACACACAGTGTTTCTTTAACAGCGCTAACAGCAGCTGTAACTTTAACATATCCAAAACCATTATTCTATAGGTTATTCACAAAGGTTCTGGAAGAGTTATACATGAAAATCTAACTTCATTTACAATATGCAAAAGTCCTAATGTAAAATACAGGCCTAAATAATAATAAATAACCTACAAAAATAAATACACCTGTTCCGGCCTCAGAATATTCAATAAGTTGAACAGAAATTTAAATTAACTTTCATACTTAATTCAAGTTATGTAACTTGGTGAACATTTGTCAGGTCCAGCCTCTCAAATGTGACAATTTGTTAATTGGAAAATTGAATATCTAAACAAAACAAAAACAATCCAAAGATTAAACAAAAATGAAAATAATTGTTTAGTTGCATCCCTACAAAGTGTATAAAAAAAACAACAAATAATCAAATGTTTTCAGTTCTTTGGTCATATATTCAGAATTCAACCACATCCACACAAACCAACACATTAGTGCCACAAGTAAGATTAATAAGTGAATATATATAATATATTAATAAGAGCTCTTCCACATATTACAGTAATGAAAAGACTGTTTATTATTCTTACAATAATAACCTCCAACAAGTAAGATGTCATCAAGCAGTGATTGGTTATTAAAGAAAGCAGCACATACCATTAATTAATATATATATATATATATATATATATATATATATATATATATATATATATATATATATATGTGTGTGTGTGTGTGTGTGTGTGTGTGTGTGTGTGTGTGTGTGGTTCCTGTTTTCTACAGATAATCCTGCACCATTTCCAACTGTCACCAGTTAACAGAGGTGATAATATAAATGGCCGCTGCATGCTTTACTGCTTGTGTGTTTACAATAAATGTACCACCTGCCACATAAACAATCTTTGGACCCGAGTAATTATTAAAGGGAAGATGTTTATTTGCTAAAATTTTACCGACAGACTACTATCCCAGACTACTATCCCAGGCTACTATCCCAGACTACTATCCCAGGCTACTATCCCAGGCTACTATCCCAGGCTACTATCCCAGGCTACTATCCCAGGCTACTATCCCAGGCTACTATCCCAGGCTACTATCCCAGGCTACTATCCCAGGCTACTATCCCAGGCTCCTCCGGCTACATGCCAGAGTGTCCCTGAGCAGGACACTGAACCCCAGGTTGCTCCCGGGATGCTGTATTAGGGCTGTTAGGGTTATTATGGTATACTGAATGGTATTATAGAGGAAGATTGACAGCTCTAGCATGTATAGCTATATAATATACCACTGCTCCTAATACTTAGGGTGGGTTCAATTTCACTACATTGTAGGGGTGGGAATCACCAGAGGCCCCACGATACGATACTATCACCATAATTACGTCACAATACAATATTATTGCGATTTTAAAGATATTGCGATATTTTGCAACATATTCCAAATTATGTCAGGCAATGAACAGCAACCTTGTACCTTGTAGGGCTGGGTAATATGGATTTTTGACCAAATACATTGATATTGATAATGATATTGATATTGCGGCGATATTGTGGGGTTGACAATTAGTACTTGCACAAAATATTTTCACAATGAGATTTACACTAAATAATAATCAGTAATGTGGATATAAGGCAAATAATACAACAGCTGGGCCGGGCTGGTCTGTTCAGACAATGGCATCACTTTACTGTAATGCAGCCTTTAAAACAAGGAAAAGACAATGATATAATATTGATATATTGCCCAGCCCTAGTTCAGTGTCTTGCTCAAAGACTCTTCTGCCGGCTAAGGAGTTTAAACCTGCATCATCCAGCAGAAGGATGACTCTCTGTCTGCTAGATTAGCTCATGGTGGACTTAGCATCTGGTCACGAGGTGACACCCATGATAGCATCAGGTCTAGTCTTTCTTAACCTGGCCTGGCCCTGCTCTGGTGTCTTCTGGGGCTTTAGTGT
This sequence comes from Gymnocephalus cernua, assembly GCA_023631565.1. NCBI lineage: Eukaryota > Metazoa > Chordata > Actinopteri > Perciformes > Percidae > Gymnocephalus > Gymnocephalus cernua. The sequence continues at coordinate 241,588 of CM042431.1, forward strand.
CCTTTCTGGGGCTTTAGTGTGTGTGTGTGTGTGTGTGTGTGTGTGTGTGTGTGTGTGTGTGTGTGTGTGTGTGTGTGTGTGTGTGTGTGTGTGTGTGTGTGTGTGTGTGTGTGTGTGTGAGTGATTTAAGAGATAATTTTAATATCAGGCCGGTGTGGATTGCTGATAGTGTTTTAAGGCAGGGCCCGGTGGACCGAGCGCTGGTAGTACCTATCTGTAATTAGTAACCATTCCCTATCACTGATAAGATAAACTACGCCTGACCTTTTCCATTTGGTCACCATAGCAACCCAACACCCCCACCCCGCCCTCCCCTTCGTATTATTTTAGTGATTAAACAGCAAATAGTGCCGAAGATGTGAGGAGCTGATAGGAGCATGATTAATAATAGTCCTCCACATGGTCCTCTGAGGTGTGTGTGTGTGTGTGTGTGTGTGTGTGTGTGTGTGTGTGTGTGTGTGTGTGTGTGTGTGTGTGTGTGTGTGTGTGTGTGTGTGTGTGTGTGTGTGTGTGTGTGTGTGTGTGTGTGTGTACTGAGGAGGAGGGGCCCATCAGTGTCAAACAGTCATTGTGAAAAGGCTTGGCTTGGCTTTTTGTGGTGAATAATGGAAATTTAAGATGAGCTGAAAGTGAACTAAAAGCAGCGGGATGAGAGCGATAGATGTCTCCCTTTTCCTGAGAGCCGCTCTCTGAGGATAGGTAATATTAACATCACCCTCTCCCACACCCACTCAGCTTTTGCCCACCGTGGCCCTTACATTCTGAGGGGCCATGCTGGGGAAGTGCTATCTGTTGATGAATAATGAATGCTGGATTCCAGGGTTACCTCGTCCTCACTTTAAAACGCCACAGTGTGGTTTTAGAGTGGTGGGCAGGAGGACTAACGTCTCGATCAGAGAAAATTGAAATTTAAACTGAGTGTAATTGTTCACGACAAACTTCCCCTTACTGGAAAAGCAGTCATTGTGGAGATATTGTGAGATATATTACAGGTGTGTATGTGTGTATAGGTATTTCTAAAAAACTAAACGGATGTGATGCACAGTGCATTTTTTAGCTGATTGAAAGTTGGTGGTGGTAACATGCAAAGAAATGTAGAAATGCACCAACAAAAGGCAAGGAGGAAGAGGACTGTAAGTTAGAAAATATGGATTTAAACACTGCAGGTTTCAAAGTCCTCCAAAAGCGGCTTTGAAAATGTTTTATTAGGCACCGAGGACACACACAATGTGCTTAGGTTAGAGACAGGATGTAAAAATATATTTTAAAGCCCAATACAGCTCCCATATGTGATCTTATTTAATGTATTTTTGTATAAGAGAAAATACAGCCTGATTATTGGTTGCGCAAAAGATATATAATAAAAGACTCCAAAAACCCCAAAGGCAGCAAACTGTAATTAACGTTAAGGCCTTGACACACCAACCAGACGGACTGATCAGTCTCCCCGAGTTGGTCCCACAAGTTCCTCAGAACACACGGAAGAGACGCCGCGTGCGTGAGACGTAATATGTCTCCATAACAGCAGGCGGCGCTAATCTGTATTGTCACCCAGAAAAATCAAACTGGCAGCTGATTGGACGAACGCGTCACGTGGGTCTGGCTTCTCCCAAATTTTAAAACCAGACCATAATGGCTCGTTCAGAATACGATCGTTCAGAATACGATCTCGTATTGTACTAAAATAGTTCACCGAAACGTGTTTCTGAAAAGAAATAGGCCATGCAGTTGCTGAATCTGTCTTCATGAAGAAAAAACTGAGGTGGTTGTTTTTGGAGCAAAAGAGGAACGATTAAAAGTCAGCGCTCAGCTTCAAACGACAATGTTAAAAACAACAGACAAAGCCAGATATCTTGGTGTAATTATGGACTCAGACCTGAATTTCAACAGCCACATTAAGACAATTACAAAGTCATCCTATTACCACCTTAAGAATATATCAAGGGTAAAGGGACTTATGTCTCAGCAGGACTTGGAAAAACTTGTCCATGCTTTTATCTTCAGTAGACTGGACTACTGTAACGGGGTCTTTACAGGTCTCCCTAAAAAATCACTCAGACAGCTGCAGCTGATTCAGAACGCTGCTGCTCGTGTCCTCACTAAGACCAAGAAAGTGGATCACATCACTCCAGGTCTGAAGTCTTTACACTGGCTTCCTGTGCCTCAAAGAATTGATTTCAAAATACTTTCACTAAACAGTTTAGGTCCAAAATACATTTCTGACCTGCTAGTAAACTACGACCCACCCAGACCTCTCAGGTGGTCTGGGACAGGTCTGCTAGTAAACTACGAACCCCCCAGACCTCTCAGGTGGTCTGGGTCAGGTCTGCTTTCTGTCCCCAGGGTCAGAACTAAACAGGGAGAAGCAGCATTTAGTTTTTATGCTCCACATATCTGGAACCAACTCCCAGAAAACTCTCACTTCTTTAAATCAAGGCTGAAGACCTTTCTTTTTGATGTTGCCTTTCTTTAAACTGTTTTTAACTGTTTTTTAATGTTAACAAGTCAAATCGGCCCAAATGAAGGCCAATGGCTCCTCCGACTGACGACGGCACGGAACAAACTGACACACTGCTCCACCAGGAAGTAAACAGTAGGGTGCAGATTCTAGATATTATTGTTCTGATAGTAAGTTAGCCACAGACGCACTGTCAGACTGCCTGGATGCCGGCACTTTCAAACCAACATGGGTGCGGTCTGTCTGTCTGACCAGACAGCGTCTTGTAGGTTGCCAGGTCTTGGCAACGAGCACAAAAAGTCTGTCTTTTTTTACAGAACTCTAATTCTACACACTTCTTCCGTGATTTCACCAGGAAACCATGCTATCAGACCATAACTATCAGGGAAGAAAATCAAAATTGACTATTAAGTGTAAGAGGCATCACTAAATTTAGTTTTCGTTGTCCAGCGGGGAAGTTGAGGTTGTTTATTTTTTGGTTGGGGTCCTAAAGAGAACTGGTTTGGTGTTGAGAGAAAATACTAATTTGCTGCAGTAAGTTAAATGTATTAAGCGTAAGGCACATTTTAGTTACTTTGTTTACGGTGTGCAGCTCCACTATCTGAGCAACTAACTAACTAATTGTCGATACAAGCCTACCCACATCTCTCAAACTTCCACAACAAGCCAGTTAATGATCACTGCTTCCAACAGCGCTCTCAGTGTCATCCTCTTCTCAGCAGTCAGAGTCCACTGAGCTCAAAGCGAGGCCGTCCCCACTCCGAGGAAGCCTGCTCTGTATCTTCCTCCATTTGCATGCCAGGGAAATGGCGAGTAGGTATGCAAAGTGGGACCAGTTGACTGAAAGGTCAGTGTGGGTTTACTAAAGCCAGGTAGCCAAGATAAGCACAACCCTGGTGACTGTTATCAGTCAGATCCCTCAACTGATGAAGGGAGAGGGGATATTATATTGTATCATAATGTATGTCCTTAAAGCTTTAGTGTGTAACATTAATGAACGTCCGGGGGGCTTGTATCATGTGGATGAGCCGACAGTTTTGATGAAGGGGGAGACAGAAACTACTCACTATGGCTGTAACTTTTGCGCATCCTGCAAAAAACATACAGCCTCCTTTTCTCATTCTAAAACATATATTGTATATATTTGTCATAGTGTCTTTTACATATGTTTTATTGTAATATTAGATTCAACTTTATTGTCATTGTGCAGAGTACAAGTACAAATATCCATATATTCTATATGTATGTTTTTGTCTGTTGCAATACTGTATTGATGATTTCCTTTTATTATGTGTATGTATGCACAAAACACCAAGGCAAATTCCTTAAAAATGATAGCTCTGGCAATGTTTGGATTACCACGGTTACTATTCTGATATTGTTTCTTGAACGGGCCTTAAAGCCACAATAAGGACAGGTCTGCCAACACTGCAGTCGTTGGGGTTGGGAGGGGAGGGGGGCAGGGGAATGTGCCTGGGCAGGCGGATTTAGCCAATCAGATGAGTGTCAGCCATCCAGAGATATTTTAAAGATAATAAGCATTCTGGGATATCTCTGAAAAAATTCCTGCCCCTTACAGTGGAGCAGATAATGGATGCCATACACTGCTGAGTGATGTGATGGAGGCAGGATCGGATTCACACACACACACACACACACACACACAAGTTTATACATACTGCCGCTGGTATAAGCACTTCCCAGCAGCACTTTGAAAGCAATGGGACACATACACACACACACACACACACACACACACACACACAAACAGACACACACACACACACACACACACACACACACACACACACACACACACACACACACACACACACACACACACACACACGGACACGGTATGTCCGCATGATTGCTTGAGTAAGCGAATTAGCCTCAGCGATGGCTGAGGAGGCAATAAGTTGGCAGAAAAGAGGGATAATCTTTTATCTTTCACCCTCCCAAATGATTTTTTAAAGTCTGTATCACTTCCCTGACAGTTGACGTTCCACTTTTTCCTCTTTCATTATTTATTTATCTATTTTTGCTTTGTGTGAATTCAGCTAAAATACTTCTAAAGCGCTTAATGGCCCTATCGCTGCCTCAGATCTGCTGCCACATGCTTCCTTTCCCCCGCTTCCCCCTATTTCTTGAGATATTCTCCGGCCCGGCCCCCGAAGAGCCGGCACTTTATCAAACCGTCTTGACGAGAATGACACGGCCAATTATTGACAAATTATTCCTTCATAGAATGACAGTAAGACAAGGAGAAGAGTGAGAGAGAGAGAGAGAGAGAGAGAGGGGGGGGGTGAGAGAGAGACTATTGGCTAGTGGAACCCACCCTAACGCCCCTCTAACAGGCCTGAGGAGACAGGCGTCTATCTATCAGATTCTATTAAGAGCTCGGCACTTTGGCGAACAAAGCTGCCCGCGCCCCGCCACGCATTAACTGCTATTATACGCTCATGAACTTTGTCACAATCACAATGGTTCCCCCCATTCTCTCCACATTTTTAGTCTCTTTTGGGCGCTTAAGAACTGAAAAGAACATTGCTTTCCCTTTGTGTGTCTGTGTGTGTGCGTGCGTGCGTGCACGCGTGCGTGTGTGTAAAAGTCAAAGATTGAATATAGAAGATGATGTATAAACAAAAGAAAAACACTTTAAGGGGGAGCTGACCAAGCTGCATTCATCTATTCCTACTGGGAGTACAGTACCAGTACAATTACACACTAATACAGTGTAAAAATCATCAAGCAATAAATCACCCATTTTATTCATAATTCTGGTGATGTTCTATATTTTTGTTATTGTCAACTAATCCAATTAAAGAGCAAAACCCACAATGAATGTATCCTACATGTATTGTGTGCGTATCAAAGCCGATAAATCTTATTATTATTATTGTGCCATAGATGCAATATTCTGTTGGTTTACCTCAAAGCTCAGGATCTGGTCACAAGGCTGAAGAGACGTTTACAGGTAGACAAAGCTCTGATGAAACATGTGAATCTAAGCACAAGTTCTCTGCCATTACTCATCCAATGTGCCCCTGAGCTCTTGGTTTTCAGGTGGAACCTTGCCGATTTTCTGTGTTCCCCAATCAGCTTTGTTTGCCCCCGATACCGATGCGATCGGGATGCTCTAAGTAAATAGGATAAATAAGTCTGGAATTATTTTTACTAATGAAATAATGTTTGTTATTACAGAGGGAAAGTACCGAAAAAAAGGTAATCTGCCGATACCAAATTACAATCCGATACTTTGCCTAGATAATAGAGCTGCACACTTGTTACAAAAATAACTTAGTAATCTAAGTAACTAAAAGATTAATCCAGCTTAATACTCAACATATTTAACTTAGTGAAGCTAAACTCACATATAAAGTTAAGTTCTACTTAGAGTGGTGTAGAATTTACTGACGTAAACGATCGGAAGAAGGTGATCAGGGTGACTAACGATCCCCGATCAGTTCAACAACGCTCCGATCAGATACTTCCAGGTCCGTTCTGTGTGAGCAGCTTGACGCCCAAACTACAATATGACATGGTTATTAACCTTGGGCGCCTGGGAAGCTCACCTGGTAGAGCGTGTGCCAATATATAGAGGTTTAGTCCTTGACGCAGCAGCCGCGGGTTCGACTCTGACCTGCGGCCCTTTGCTGCATGTCATTCCCCCTCTCTCTCCTTTCATGCCTAAAATGCCCAAGAAATTATCTTTAAAAAAAGAATGCTGGTCAACCTTGTGCTTTTGCTGTTTTAGCTCAAGGGCTCCTCAACAGTTGCCCCTTCTCCACCCACACTGCTCAAAGGAGTCAAACTGGATGGGTGCCAGTTTGAACTGCACACCAGCCATCAGCACTCGCTTTCTTCAAATGCACACCACCTTCGAACAAACACATTTTTCTTTTAAAATAGCACGAGTGTAAAAGATACGGCCCATTAATCATCAGTCGACTAACTACCTAATGCTTTATCAGGCATTTGTACCATTGCTTTTGTGAACCGCCTCTCTTATCAGCTGCATCCTAATCGGGGGGGACTTTGAGGCCTGACAGTGATGTCTGCATGATAGAAGCCGTCGATGTGTTTACAGGGCCGCACGGACTGCACAGTTGGCGTCCGATGAGAACTTTGATACAGGCGCGACACAGTTAGGCCAGCAGGTATGTAACCCGTAAGCATGTAATCATTGGTCAGGAATTTTCATGGGAAATTCATAATAGTGGGAAAAATACCCCATCAGTTAAGTTTAAGTGAATACAGAGGGTAGCAAAATGACCATTCTGGTATTTGAAGAATACTGTAGGTGTTGGGCAACGTGTTACTCTGTCAGCTGTTATCAATGTTTACATTTGTCAAAAGATACAGACTAAGAAATGCATTTGTTCCAATGAACTAATGAATGTTCCTGAAACAGGCAAGGCAAGCTTGTTTTTATTTATTCTAGGATATTTTCATTGCTACTTTGTGCATTTAGCAATTTGTTTTTTTTTGCTTAGGTTGAAACATTATAATTGACACAAAAACCCAACTATAAAGGTGGAAACAGAATAAAGTGAGCCCTGTTCCAGGAGCTGAGAAACCCAAGGAAAGAATAGACTTAGTGTGTGTGTGTTTTACAAAGAAAAGAAACACCCACCGGGGCCTGACCCCTTAACCCACGACTGATGCCAAGAAGACCTCTTTTTCCTCTCACTTCCCTCCCCATCACTGCCGCTACCCTCCTCTTCTTCCCCTTTTTCTCCATTTTCCACCTCCCTATCGCTCCGCTTTGCCAAGTCCACATCGTCAGTAACGAGGGTGTAGTTTCTTAACATTCATCATCGCTGAACTCTGAAACTTTATCAGCTCCGGAGAGCGGCGCCACAGCCCCGGCCCTGGCTTTCTCGGCTCTCAGATAGGGCCGATAACGTGCTGATAGATTACAGCAGATTGTTTTACTTCAGGGGACACTACTGCTGCTGCTAATACTAATACACAGACACGAAGACTCGCTGGTGATAGAAGGGGGGGGAGGTGAAAGGGAAGGGGGCAAAGAAGCACAAAGAGGTAAGGGCAAGGAAACGGCAATGAGCTGGAGGAAATTATAGACAACGTCCGATATGTCCTCATCCTGCCGCTGCCGCCGTCATTTGTGGAAATACAGCTTGTTGTATAGCACACAAGTTCAAACTAATTCATGACCAAATAATTAACCATTCTGATGTTGATTCAAATTGATTAAAATAATTGTGGTAAAGTGGAAAACTGTGCGTATGTCACTCAGACACACACACACTTAAGGGGTAACCTGAGCAGGTGACCTATGGTTAAAAACAGGGTCAAGTGTGAAACACAAGTCTCTCTCTCTCTCTCTCTCTCTCTCTCTCTCTCTCTCTCTCTCTCTCTCTCTCTCTCTCTCTCTCTCTCCTGCTTAATAAAACCCATCTTTCTATAAGAGATCCTAATCTCAGTTGGAATAACCTAATAAAATCTAACCTTAGAAAATAAGAACTATTACCTAATAAAATATCTTTCCAAAGACATTACATTAATGGTTTATCATTCTGTACTTCATTTCATTAATCTTCCTACAGTGTTCTCTCTCTCCTTTCAGTTAGGGATTTTTCCAGCCTATTTCTGCAGGTGCACTCCATCATGATAAAAACAAAAGGGCGAGCCTTTATTGTATGAAATTACTATAAAATATCCAGCAGTGCTTATGTAAATGAGCACTGACGTCTGGAGTTCAAGCTTCACCAGGCAGGCCCACATAGAAGCCACAGGCAGCTGTTTAAATCAGTCCAAACAGGAGGAAACTGTGAGCTAATAGCTGGATTAAAAGACTCCACAGGTGTCATTTACACACTTAATTGTCTACACATGTAGAGCTGGAAATGCAAGACATTGTGGTTTTGGGAGCCGATTTGTGAAGAGGTCTTGATAAACAACAATAGCAAATCTATGAAACCCCATGTTACACCCAAACATAACACGTATGGTATCTTTCTAAATAAATAATGTAGTTAAATCACTCTCAAAACTTAATATGCACATGTGAGGCTACCTGGCAACACCCACTGGAGCTGACGATGACTGAGAAACCTCGTAACATCAAAAAAGTCAAACAATGGTAGCTTCAGGTAACTTGACCTACCTATGTACTGGACAGACTGTAATTACATGCAACCAAGTGGAAAAACTGTCCATGTTAGCACTCAAGTAATAATTAGGAATCAGTGTTATTGGAGAGCAATACCTCCACTTGGTGAGGAGAGCTACAGTGTCATCAAACAGCTGTCAAAATGACTGCAAAGCCTCCCTCTCTGGCTGTCACGTCTAAATCATCTTCTCCTATTCTGCTGTGATACATGAATGCAGCACACTAACCTTCATCCTGGACTATATATCTGCCCATTACACATATTTCTTTGTATTCTGCACTAAACCCATTCAGCCTCCATTCTCTTATACTAAACAGCTATTTTGTGTCTGTATTTATTGTTTTGTTTTTTATTAATGTGTAATATGTTTGTTTGTGTATGCATGCACCTATCACCAAGGCATATTCCACGTAGGGTAACGACAGTGGTAATAAACTCCTTTCTGATTCTGACAAGACAGCAGCAAACTAGCATATTTACAAAATGATGCTAAATACTGTGCCCATGAGAGGACACACACACACACACACACACACACACACACACACACACAGTCAGCTGGGAATTCAGAGCTGTTGTATTAAGCACAGGAGCAATTAGGGATTCACATGTAAAGTGGGGTCAAGCTGCTGACCTGCCTGTCTTCATGTCTTCTGTTTGGGACAGCATCAGACGGTTCCATGCCACAAAGCAGCCAATCACGGCGCCCCATTACTGCCACCATTGTCGACAGCGACGTTTTGGCCTGTCATTGTGGAAACTCAAACCTGTCCACTGCCGGTTTGTGCCTCTCTATTAGCGACAGATTGAGGACTGAGCTTATCTGGGCCCACCAGAGTGTGTGTGTGTGTGTGTGTGTGTGTGTGTGTGTGTGTGTGTGTGTGTGTGTGTGTGTGTGTGTGTGTGTGTGTGTGTGTGTGTGTGTGTGTGTGTGTGTGTGTGTGTGTGTGTGTGTTTATGGAGACGGAGGGTGTGCGTGTAATGAATTGGTGTCAGGGAGGGCATGAAGAGTTAAATGAGGTCTAATCTGTTAATAGCAAGCAACGGCAAAAAAATTATCAATGCGCAGCTTGCACACAATGCAAAAACCTTCACACACAAACCACAAATATCATTATGAAAAACACTTGCAGAGCTACACAAAAAAGTGCATTGTGTATTGGTCTTAATTTTGGCATCAACATTTTATCAGTCAACCCCTGTGAATAATCTGCACGGTAATTTCTTTCTTTCTCCCCTTTTTGTTCCTGGCATTTTGGTGCAGCGAGATAAGGGCTAAGAAAACAACAGAAGGGCTTGCAGAATGAAAAAAGACAGATAGATAACATTGATATCAACTCCTACACAACAGTCACTCTTATCTGGGCTTTTTATCACAGTTTCGTTTTTTTTCTTCTATTTTCTTTCTCTTTCTTTCTTTCTTTCTTTCTTTCTAAGCCTTCCACTCCCCGTTCTTTGTGGACTCACTCACAGGCCAGAAAAAGGAGCACTGCCCTTAAAAAGTGAAGTCACGTTTTGGTATCAAATTAACGGCAACACTCATTTTCTTTTTTTTTTTCGCATCCTCTTTCTGGTTAACGTGTAAAATGCAGCAGCAGGAGCATCCACACTGTTAGAGACATCAAACTGGTCACATCAAATAGTGGGCTTAAAAAAGACAATATATTTAGATACGTGATCTAGCGAGGTTGGAAGGGAGTTGCTTATTAGCAGACATAGATAGGAAGATTGGTTGGCTGAAGCAGACACACACACACACACACACACACACACAGTCACACACACACACAGTCACACACAGTCACACACACATTTGTCCCTATTTCTGAGAACAGGAAAAAGTATTTCACACACAGACTTATCATTGCTCTGTGCTGGGTCTAATCTATCAAGGTCAGCCAGTGTGGACAGACAGACAGCATGTTGATCCATCCCGCTGCTCCGTGCTGGAGAACTGACTCACTGGAGGGATGACTGGCTGACCCAGATGCTGACCACACTTCTAATGTACTAATCAGGGGTGGGAAAACAAATCCAACCACGTAGGTATCGTTGCAACCATTTTTTTATAAATCGGATTCTTTTCCCTAGAATTGATATTTTTTTAACCAATGATTCACCTAAATATTTTCTGTTCACACAGTACCGCCAGTTATGACTCTATTATGAATATAGATATTGAACAGAGAAACATTAGATTAGGTATCAACCCTCTCATCAATGTCTCTTTAAGTAAACGAATAAGCACATTTCCAAAAATGACCATGTATGCCTTTAACAGCCCTGTAAGAAATCCTACCTTAACCTTCTGAGGTCCAAGCCATTTTTTTCTAATATTTGGGTCTACTTGTACTGTGTAATAATGCTTGTATTACCTCAACCCTGTGATGGCGTTATATACATAATGTCCTCCCCTAAGGGCTCTCTATCCGCTGAGCAAATGCAATGAACAAATTACTTCATGTGATTGGTCAACAAGGCTGTCAGTCAAAATGATACATCAACAATGGCAGCCGGCTAACAAAAAATAGATCGCTCTTTCGTACGGATACTATATACAGTAAGTCGTTCAATCGTGGATTTATCGCTCTGGAACATTATTATTATTAAAAGTCACTGTCTTCACCAGCTGGATTACTAAGCATGTGGAAGGCCTCCCCAGAAAGGGCTAGCTCTCGGCTAACACGCTAAAGCTACGGCCACACGATGGGTCCAAAGGTCGCGGAGCAAAGGGAACACGCACAAGTTGAATTTTGGATTCATAATTATTTATTTATGCTACAAAGACACTGTGCCTCCATGATGGATTAAAAAAGCTTCTGGATGGGGACCACGTTGAAACGGCGGATTTCTCTGCTTCTAAAAAAAATAAAAAGTCTCTACACTGTATTGATCTGTTAAACAAGACATTTAAAGTACGTGTTTCTCCTGTCGCAGGCCTCGTAGGGTCAATGAAGGGTATAACCATAGAATAGAATGAGAGTAGAACAAACTTAACAGTTTGTTGTGGTTATCAGACTAGTTGGAAGAGAAAATGTTAGTGGTTACGGTGGCAACACACATCAGTGAGGCCGTAAAGCAAGGGTCATCTAAATATTGCTAACACCTCTCAGCATAACCAGTGGATTATGAATATAACTTGTGTATTGCACATAGGGCTGGGTATCAAATTCAATACTTTTTAGGCACCGACCGAATTCCCTCTAAAAGTATTGAGTATCAAAAGGTAAGTACCCCCCAGTGGCCCCTTAATATTAAGCCTCGACCCCCCCCCCCCAGCCCCCCTAAATTTGCCAAATATTTCCTCTATTACTATTGATGTGCAGTGATATCTAAAATGTAGGTTAACACTGAATGAGTATTCTTGTGTTTATTGTCCCTATTGTGTTTAGGCACGTAACACCTATGGAGGGTTGGTGGTAGCCTATGTAACACTATTTGGTACCTCTAAAAACGCCATGTGGCCCCAGCCAGGCCGCTCCATTTGAAATGGTCTAGAACTGCCACTGAATCTACTGCTATTACTGTCTGGGGTTTGGCTTCTTTCATGTAAAGCATTTTTCTTAAAATGCTGCAGCCACATTTCTGCAATCACACAAACACTTTGATTCCACAATAATAGGCAAGGTTATATTAATTGATGGTCAATGTTATGAACTAATAATGCTGTATGTGTTAACATTTCCCCCCAATATGGTGAACACCTAATCTGAGTTTGCCATTGTTTACTTTAACCTTTTTCAACGCAACATGTCAAAACTCACATCCAACAACTTGAATGGAAACTCAGCTATTGACAGGCAGCAGACACCTCATCGTCCTCTTACCCCCCCGATTGAGGACCAGGAGTGATGCTGTAAAGGAAATGACTCCTCATGGAAAGGAGGGAGGAAGAGGAGAGACGAGGAGGAGGAAGGTGGACAGAAGTTCAGTTGGACAGACAGAGAGCTGGAGAGCTAAAGATAATAGGAGAGGGGAGGGGGAGGGAGATGTGTGTGCGTGTGTGTGTATGTGTGTGTGTGTGTGTGTGTGTGGGGGGGGGGGGGGGGGGGTGCAGCGAGCATATCCATCAGGGATCTTTCCTGGTATCAAACTGGAGCGTTCAGTGATAAAAAGTCCACCTGGAAACGGCTGTAGCTGCAGTGGGAGTTCACTGGGCTGCAAATAGGCTTGTCTGCACCTACTCTCTCTCTCTCTCTCCATCTCTCCATCTCTACGCCCCCCCTCCCCTCCTCCTCCAGCCACTCTTGTTGCCTTTATAATGACCCAAACAGCCAGTAACACAAGTTTTCTTTACACTCAGCCTAGTACTCATGGCCATTCTGCAATGATCATTGTGCCCGCGCTGTTTTAACACATCTATACTGCCTACAGGAATCTGCTAAATATAATACACTCTCCATCTCGATGCTGTTCTTCCAATCATATGACCACTATGGAATCTCTCAATCCCCCCTCCCATTCCCTCTGCACTTCATCTCCCTCCTCTTCCTCCAAAAAAAAACCTCCACAAAAGAAGAGAAATGAAAAGAGGAGAGGGTTTTTCTTCTTTCTGCTGCGCCCCACCCTTTTCTAGATAGAGTGAGAGGGAGAGAAGAAGAAGAAGAAGAAGAGGAAGAAAAAAACATAATTTATCTGTGTATTATCAAGAAAGGCAGACACTTTAATCAGTCAGCTATGAAGTCAGTATTTCCATTCTTATCTGTCGCAGGAGTGGAAATGGAGAGGAGATAGCGTTCTGGGAGCCCATCGGTGGGCAGGAATGATAATGGGGGGAGGGGTGGGGGGTTGAGGGGTGAGGGAAGGAGGGGGGGC